>JAINUG010000029.1:4847378-5065860 GCA_029706075.1 Aldrovandia affinis | reverse complement strand
CTTGTTTTTGCTTCCACACTACTGTACATGTGCGATGGAAAAAATGTGTGACAGCGAGAGTAGCCACAGTCCGCAGCCCTCCCCTCCTCCTGATGTTTTTATCGACAAGAGTGGCAATGCCCAACTGGAGATCGCAACAGTGATCCAACCATTTATCCAACCAAGCAGCTAGCTCTAGATCATTTTCTATCTAGTAAGTCACATAAATTGCATTGTGGGTAGATTTACGAAGATTTGGCAGATTCTTGAGTTAAGTTTTTCTTCAACTACAAATATGCATGTGTTTTCAAATAAATATGATCACAAACTTACTATGATATAGTTAGGGGGTATTTGAGAGACATGCGTCATCACTTTTGCAAGGTAAATTCGCTGGTGCCTACACTTTAAATCAGTCCTCCACAGCATGAATTTATTTTCCCTGCATTATATTCCTTTGTCTCCAGTTCAGCATTCATTCCCCAGAAAGAGGAACCTCTCAGATTGACCCTTTGTCAGCGACTTCATTGCACTGAATTTCATAGAAGACAGCATGACCCGTATGAGAGAGACAGAGTGCGCGGTGACACATTTGGGTGTCATCTGTGTTTGGTTCTGTGATCGGGACCTGCTGTTTGTGTGTTATAATCTTACACAACTGATTATCAAAATTGTCAACTGATTGTACGAACTGACTGTCTTACTGTGTAAGAGAGAGATGGAAAGAGAAAGAGGGGGGGCATAGAGAGGAAGGGTTAGATAGAGGGGGATAGACCCTCCCACTGTGTTTAGAATAACAGACCGTGGAGTCAAGTCACAGAAAAATGGTTTATTAAAAAAAACAATCAAATTGACACTTTTAGTTCTAGAATTATCAAAAAGCGTACTCACACCAAACAGAACTCTACAAATCTCTGCACGACCATAAGCTTTCTTAAAGTAACGTAAAAAATGTTTTGTATCACTGCAAAACTTCTGCGTTATAAAACCATAGAAATGAAAGAACAAATGCAACATACAGGGCCCAATAGTCTATGAGCATGCATTAAAAACCATTAGACAAAACTGCATTTTTTTTTTGTTTCGCATATTTGTTATTTACAACAATCTACTGTATTCATACAAAAACAATTCAGTTATTTGTTTCATCACACAAGAGAAGGTACAGTGGCTCAGAACTTCCAGAAACTACAGACAACTTTGGCAGAAACAAACAACAAAAAGACAGCTACAATCTTTCCCTCACATGGCCGCCTGTCACATGATTACAGTGGCTCTTTCCCCTGTCACATGACTAGAGCGGCATCGCTGCGCACGGCCGCTAAGGCTTCGAGGGCCAAACCCGCACACAACTGAACAGGGATCTGCTTTCCATTTCCCACAGCAATCAGAGAATCTGCGCATCAGCCTGTCCATATGCAACAGAGATCAGAGAATCTGCGCAGTTGTTCTGCTGTTTTTGTGACAGCGTGCTGATAGACATGCCCCAAACCAAGCAGTCACACAGTTTGTGGTTATTTTTCCTGTGATGCACTCCGGTCAGACCACTGGACTGTGGTGTGGTGTGCAGGCAGGCAGTAAATACATGTCCCTGATCATTACAGTTTTACATTCAAGGCAGGATGAAAAAGGAAATTCAATGAGTCAGTCAGGCAGTCAGTGAGCCAGTCAGTGAGCCAGTCAGGCATTGAGTGAGTGAGTCAATCAGTCAGTGAGCCAATAAGTGAATGAGTGAGTGGGTGAGTCAGTCAGTCAGTCAGTGAATGAGTGAGTGAGTGAGTCAGTGTGTCAGTCAGTCAGTCTGTCAGTCAGTCAGTGAGTGAGTCAGTCAGTGAGTGAAATAGAGTCTGGCCGCTCACAGGGTACTGGTGTGTGCAGCTCTGCTCAGGGAACAGAGTTGATAGCCCTTGAATGGATATGCGGTCAGGTGACCAAATGTGTATCATAAGGAGGGGTCACGTGACATGTGGGAACAGCGCCTGGTTTCGCTGGAAGCTGACGGGGAACAAACTAAAACGGGCATGGCCCCATGCAGAAAAATCAAAAACAACGGCATAACAACTATTATTTACATCTACAGACACTGTCGCACACACACACACACACACTATGCCATTACATTCACCTACATTCTGCCAGGGTGGGTTAGTGTCACATTACTTCCGATCGTTGAGGAAAAAGGTTTCAGGACGTCCGCTTGGTCCTGCATCATCTCTAAAACCACTTATTTTTCCTAGCTTCTAATTTGGCAATGCGGTGAACACAGAAACGCACACAGTGAGAGAGCCTTCATGCAGCTGCCAGTCAGCAGAGACTCCACAAGAGACCTGGTGCTCCAATCGAGGGATTTGGCAGCAGTCTGAGTGCGATTAAGGCGGATGTGAGGCAGTAACTGTGTGGCGATGACGGACGGGGATGTGGGCGTGGCTCCAGTGGGGGGGCGTGGCTCAAATGGGGGGATGTGGGCATGGCTCCAGTAGGTATATGGACGTGCTCCAAGTGAGAGCGTGGACACCTGATCACCCCACCTGAACCAAAACCCTGTTGAAATTCCCTCTCCACTGTACACAAAGATGATCTGGGATTGGTCAATGACCTAATGGCCCAGACTACCGATTGGTTAATATGCGGATGTTCTGACTGGCCGGTCGATATTCTGATGCTGTAAGTCCACTGAATTGGTGCTGAAATTTAATTGGTGGGGGGGGGGGCCACTCGGGGGGCAGTGCAGTACCTCATGCGACATGTCAGCTGACATGTCACATGACGGGTCAGATGACTGGCCAGCGTCAGACGGAGGTCTCAGACTGCAGGCGCATCACAAACTTGTGGCTCTTGGGATCGATGAACTCCTCCCCCAGACGCAGGAACGGGATGGGCGTCACTGTGACAACCAAGGCGAAATCGAGGCGACGCAGCGAGAAGACCAATCCCTGCCGGAGGGCCGAGGTCACCGGCTCCTCGCTCACCAGAGTCCACTCTCGCCCCCTGCTGTTCTCCCTCTGGTACTGCAGCGTCGGGCCAGGAGCCAGATAACGCTCCAGAAATGCCTGAGAGGGAGAGAGAAAGAGAGAGAGAGGTGAAGAGAGATACAACTGAAAAATGGACTTGAATTGAACAGAAAACAGGGGTCATGTTGTATGCAATGCAGAACTGGAGGTGTGTGTGTGTCTGTGTGTGTGTCTCTCACCTTGGGCATCATGTTGTGAGTGACGCAGAACTTCAGGTGTGTGAGGATGCTATCCATGCTGCGGCAGGGCTGCTGGCGGGTGTGTGTGTGTGTGAGTGAGTGTGTGAGTCTCTCACCTTGGGTGTCATGTTGTGGGTGATGCAGAACTGTAGGTGAGTGAGGATGCTCTCCATGCTGTGGTAGGGCTGCTGGCGGGTGGTGCGCAGGTACTTCTGCATGGCGCGGGCCATGGGGGCGAATATGGCCTGTGCCGCCTCCCGTGGGTCCATCACCTCCCGCGCGCTCTTGGGCGAAGAGGCCGCAGGTTCATCATCCTGCAGCCGCTTTATGTGCGTGAAGGCCTCCTCTACTGCTACCACCAGCCTGGAGGACCAATTGCAAGGGTCACCATCAACATTATCCTGCCTTCTTAACTGTAGATACTTCCTCTACTGCCACCACCACTTGGAGGACCAATTACAACTGACAACACCCCCATACCATTATCCTAATTCTGTCTAATTCTCCACCAGGGTGGAGAAAATGGCTGCACACTAAGTAAGCCATATGCTTTATTCTTTAACAAACTGCTTGCACTCAGCCTTCTGGAGACATCTGTTGAACGAAGCACATCAACTAAAAACATGCACTTTTCCCATTTTTTGCTATGAATGTTATTTAAGCTCACACCCAAAACAAGGTGGTGACATTCTCTCTACTGCCACCACTAGCCTGGGAAGTGTAATTACAACTCATCATCCTCATCATTGTCCTGCTGTCGTATACAGTGGATATTCTCCCTGCTGCCACCTCCAGGCCTGGGGGAGTAATGACACAGAGTGGGTGACAGGCCAGGGGGCTCACTCACCTGGCCTTGCGTTTTCGAACCCGGCGCTCCATCTCCGCCTCCTCGTAGTAGAACTCGTTATGCGAGTTATCGCGCCGGCGTGCGGCTGCTGCAATCATCGCCCGCGACTGAGCCGTGGAGTTATTGGTGCTGTTCTCTATAAATTCAACCAATCAGTAGACACATTACTACATCAATCAACCTATTAGAATCAAGAGGGGGGAAAAGGAGCGAGAGAGAGTGAGAAAGGGAGAGAAAGAAGGGAGAGAGAGAGAGAAAGTGAGAGCTTTGATGCCCCTTTATTCCAACACTAAAGGAGACAAAAACACGATTACATACAACATATAATTTTCCACTGAAAAAAAGGACAAGGAAGGGAATGAAATAAAACCAATGTTTAAATAAACAAACAACAAATACCCCCAGACTCAAGGCAGGTCCAACACAAGCCCACCCTCTTTATGTGAACAAACTGCCCGCCCAAACACACCAGACTGTTTCAAACCCATTGATGAACTGCAATATATGCCATTTAATATATGCCATTTAGCAAACGCTTTTATCCAAAGTGACTTACAGTAGTGAATGCATACATTTTTCAGTATACATTTTTTTTAAACATTTTAAGCATTTAGCAGACACTCTTATCCAGAGCAACTTACAAGATGTGCATTAATACATGGTAGGAACAATCATAGTTAGCGCACGAGATCAGTGCAGGAATACAGCAATAGACATCATTGCAGGCATCTGTGTACCATACCTGTAACACCGGGAAGGAAAAGGTTAGTGAATTTTATGTATATGTGGCCCCAATGGGAATCAGACCCACAACCTAAGCGTTGTCAACGCCATGCTCTACCTACTGAGCCACACAGACCCTCACATCAAAACCCGGTGGACTGTTTTGCCTGGTCACCCACACTGCCAGTGGTGAAAGTGAGAATAAGAAAGAGGGAGAAAAAGAGAGAGAGAAGAGATAGACTGGGGGAGACAGAGGGGGAGAGTCTCTACCTTCTCCGAGGGAATAGACTTTGAAGCCAGACATCTTTTTGGAGAGGATGGACTTGGGAAGGTTGAGCAGGGCCGGATTGTAAACGGGGAAATCGCTGTAGTACTGCTCCAGCACCCACACTGCAGCTCTCTGTATACTACACATATATAACAGATATATAACACAGCATCACCACTGCAGCTCTCTGTATACTACACATATATAACAGATATATAACAGAGCATCACCACTGCAGCTCTCTGTATACTACACATATATAACAGATATATAACACAGCATCACCACTGCAGCTCTCTGTATACTACACATATAACAACATCACCACTGCAGCTGTCCGTATACTACACATGTACAATGGGGGAAATAAGTATTGAACACATCAACATTTTTCCGAGTAAATGTATTTCCAATGAGGCCATTCAAGTGAAATTTGCACCAGACTTTGGTATTAACTCAAGAAATCCAGACAAAAAATCTAAACATTAAAGTCCATATGTAAATAAGGTTGTGTGTAATAAAGTGGAATGACATAGGAAAAAAGTATTGAACACACTAACTGAAATTAATTCAATACTTAGTGGAGAAGCCTTTGTTTGTAATGACAGCTTCAAGGCGCTTTCTGTATGAAGTAACTAATCGCCCACAGTATTCAGGTGTGATTTTGGCCCATTCCTCTACAGATTGTCTTTAAATCTTGAAGATTGCGGGGGGCCCTCTTGTGAATCTGGATCTTCAGATGCTTCCACAAATGTTCAATTGGGTTTAAGTCAGGTGATTGACTGGGCCATTCCAACAAGTTGATTTTCTTTCTCTGAAACCAATTGCGAGTTTCCTTTGCTGTATGCTTTGGATCGTTGTCCTGCTGGAAGGTCCACCCACGTCTCATCCTCAGCATCCTGGTGGATGGCAGCAGGTTCATCTCAAGAATCTCTCCGTACATGGCTCCATTCATTGTTCCTTCAATGATATGAAGTCTGCCAGTACCACGAGAGGAGAAACAGCCCCACATCATGATACTTCCACCTCCAAACTTCACTGTTGGTATAGTGTAATTCGGGTGATGTGCAGTGCCATTTCTCCTCCAAACATGGTGTGTTGTGTGACAGCCAAAAAGTTCAATTTTGGTCTCACCCTACCAGAGTGCATTGCCTACTGTCCTTTCTGTCACAGTTGTACCTGCTGTCTCCAAGTCTTTCTGGAGCTCTTTCCTAGTGGTCCTTGGCTCTTTGGCTACTCTTCTAAGTATCCTTCTGACTCCCTGATCAGAAATCTTGCGAGGAGCTCCTGTGCGTGGCCGGTTGATGGTGGAGTGATGTTGCTTCCACTTACGGATAATGCCCCCAATGGTGCTTACTGGAAGATTTACTGGAATACGTCTGTAACCAATTCCATTTTCATGTTTTGCAACAATCTGGTTGCGAAGGTCTTGAGAGAGCTCTTTGCTTTTACCCATCATTAGATGTTTCTTGTGTGGCACCTTGGTAACAAAGAAAACCTTTTATAGCCCATCAATATATTCTAACCCAGCTGACATTAATCAGCACAGATTGGAGGTAGAGTTGCCTCCTAATTAGTTATGGTTTTCAGCTGGTTCCTTGCCTTTCCTTGCTGTGGTGTACTGCTTTTTCTTAGTGTGTTCAATACTTTTTTCCTGTTTCATTCCACTTTATTACACATAACTTTATTTACATATGGACTTTAATGTTTAGATTTTTTGAGTTAATACCAAAGTCTGGTGCAAATTTCACTTGAATAGGCTCATTGGAAATACATTTACTGGACAAAATGTCGATGTGTTCAATACTTATTTCCCCCATTGTATAACACATATATGACACAGCATCAGTTTAGCAAGCTAGTTAATTTGGATGTAACAGGGGCCCAGATTAGGGTAAAAGTCATACTTGTCAAAGGGCAAGTATCTTGTCTGTCCTAAAAGTTACTTGTCCTATTTATTTTTTTCTACACAAATATTTATGTTTGACTTGTGCAGCATCTGCTCATGGGACTGTGTAGCAGTGAAGCTCTGCCCGCAGGTGGCGTTAGCGACTAGTGTTCTGACTGTACAGTATATCATAAGGTACACTCTAGTCGGGACTCGAACAAGAGAGATTTTTCCATTCCTAGAGTGTGGTATGGCAGCTAACGTAATAGCTAGCTAATAATTCCTATATTTAACCGAGCAAGGATGTGGGAATGATTTGTGCTTGGACTGTAGAACGGAGATGAGAAATCACTGCAGGAAAATCACAGCGATGCTTCAGCCTGGCAGGAGGGCTCACTGAACTGAATATAGACAGTAACTAGCTAGCTAGTGTTCATTGATACTGCTTGCTAATTCAAGGCTTGGTAAGTGATAAATGCATGATCACTTACTAAGCCTTGTGTTAGCAAGCAACAACAGATATTGATACCCAATGGCTGTGAACGCTAACATTAGCTAGCTAGCTAACTAGCTGCTGGTTCTCGCTGTTGTGTCTATGTGCCGCGATCCGCGAACTTGCTTAACCCTCCTGTTACATTCAGAACAGAAGAGGTGTCTCATCTCTATTTATCAACATCACCTGATGGAAAAAAAAAAAAAAAAGTTTGAAAATGTAAAACATAATTTAAAAAAATGTATGTTATGCAAAACTAATGTATTTTACATCTCGGTTTTTCAAAAGTACAGAAAAATGTGTTTGAATGTGTATTTTTTGTGAAAAACGAGTGAATTATCCTAATGGAACCATGATCTGTGAGGTGAATAACACAATTGCACTAAATATTGATTGAATTGATAGTAATAAGAGGTCCAAACAATGTTTATCAGGATTTTGGGGTGTCTGACAATTTTTGGATAATTAAGCATGCACTATTTTGGCTGTTACAGAAAAAACAAATATAACAGGAGGGTTAACTGCTGCAGAGTCTGGCATAGCAACAACAACAAATGCGGTGAGCAGACTGCATGCGAGTGACAATGTGCCGCTTTTCCCATTTGGAACTTCTGAAATATTTTGGAATATCATTGCATGACGTGTTTGTTACGATGTGAGTGTAAAACAGAAATAGTTCCAGTTAGCTAATACATTTTTTTTTTTATCCTAAATTCAGTCGTCAGCAGGACGATCACTTGGAAATCGAAGGTCGTCTGAGACAATAGGACCACTGCTAATCTGGGCCCCTCATGTAAATTGTAAACATACCGTTAGCTGCCTTGCCATGTGGAATACAGTACCCTGGTTTGCATGTGTTGTGTGCTTGCTTAGCTTAAGTCAAACTAGTTGATTAACTTAATCAAACTAGTTAGCTAGCTTAGCATGAGTGGCAGAAGGTGCTTGTTAGCAATTGTACATCACACACACACACACACACACACACTCACACACTGTCTCACACACACACACACACACACACACAGTCTCACACACAGTCTGTCTCACACACAGTCTGTCTCACACACAGTCTGTCTCACACACAGTCTCACACACACACTCACACACACACACAGTCACACACACGCGTGCGTACCTGAGGTGTCCCAGGTTGTAGAAGCGGCTGGCTCCGTCGGTGGTGCGCACCACCTTGAGGCAGAAGGCGGGCTGCAGGTGGCGCACCTCGAGCAGCACCAGCGCCAGGTACTGGATGAAGAGCAGCGCGTCCACCAGTGACGCCGCGTACTCCACGATGCCCCGGTAGTCACGCTCGCCCGGCTCCAGCACGCGCACGCCGTAGAACAGCCAGTACGACGCCACGAACAGGAAGACCAGCACCATGAGCAGTGAGCGGAAGACGAAGAGGCGCGGCAGGGAGGCCCGCGGCGGCCGCAGGAACAGCGCCCAGGACGAGATGAGCAGCACCAGCAGCTTGAAGGCCAGCGACACGTACAGGCCCTCGCAGGGCGTGCCGCAGGGCTCCAGCGCCTCGCGCCACAGCAGCTGCGGCAGCAGCAGGAAGGCAAGCGGCGTGAGCAGGGCAAACAGGCCCAGGCAGCCGCTCAGCACCGGGCCCACCCAGCGCCGGCACCCGGGTGCCGACGACTCCTCCAGCTCCTTCGACACACGCGTCAGGTCCTCATTAGATACGCTGTGCTCAGACGTGCCCGTCACCACCGTGGTCGTCTCCCCCCAGTTATCATCCTGCAGGTGGAGGGAAGGGGAGGGAGAGAGAGAGAAAAGAGTCAATTCCAGTTGAAATTCTGTGATGCGAGAGATCATAATATAATATAATATAATACAATATATACATGATATATTGTAGTCCCCTGGCATAGAGGGAATGAGAAAGAGGGGAAAAAATAACTCAGGAACAGATGCCCTGGTTCTGATACCACCAACTGAAGAAGGGCTCCAGCTCCCAAAATTCTACTACCAATAAAAATAGTTAAAATCTCATTTAAAGATTCAGCTCATTTCACTCTTTGGCACTGAAGTGTGGACAGTCACTCACATATTCTTATTCTCACATACAGACACTCGGATGAAAATGAACATTTAAAACAACTAACAATGCATGCAGCAGATTAAATGAATTTGAACGTGTCCCACTCCATGGGACAGGCATCAAATAGGTGGAATACAGGGAGAGGTGGGATTAGAGGGAGAGGTGAGGTAGAGAGCGAGAGAGGTGAGGTAGAGAGGTGAGGTACACACCCTGTCGTCACCGCGGGTGGACTCGTTGTCCAGCAGGGGCTCTCCGGGGGCCTGGATAGTGACAGATTTGTCTCCTCTGCTGCTGCTGCCATCCCGACTCTTAGAGCGATGCCTCTCCCTCCGCTCTCTGCACAGGACACAGGGATTAACACCTGACAGAGGGAGTGTTTGTGTGTGTGTGTGTGTGTGTGAGCGTGTGTGCTTACCTGTGTGAGCGTGTGCTTACCTGTGTGAGCGTGTGCTTACCTGTGTGAGCGTGTGCTTACCTGTGCGACTGGGTGCTTACTTGTGCTTCCAAAAGCTTGTGAATGGGCAGATTTGTAGGAGTGTGTGCTAACCTGTGTCAGTGTGTGGTTACCAGTGTGAGTGAGTGGTCATCTGTGTGAGCATGGGGTTGCCTGTGTGAGCGTGGTGTTACCTGCGCGTTTGTGGGTGGTTGCCTGTGTGTCGGTGGGTGGTTACCTGTGCGTTTGTGGGTGGTTACCTGTGTGTCTGTGGGTGGTTACCTGTGTGAGTGTGGTGTTGCCTGTGTGTCCATGTGTGCTTACCTGTGCTTGCGGGAGCTCCGTGAATGGCCGGATTTGTAGGAGTAGCCGCTGTACTGGGACTCGGTGTCCATGTCTCGCTCGAGCCGTTGGGCGGCTGGGTGGGGCTTGCGGGCCCCTCCCCCGATCCTCGCTCCCCGGCACCGCCCTGCTGGCTCTTACGCTGAGAGAGGGACTTGGCGGAAAGCGCCAATGGGAGCTTCAGCAGATCTACCTTACTCCTGAGGGAATCTATCTTGGAGGCCGGGGGAGAAGGGGAATAGAAGGAGAGGGGGAAGAGACGGTGACAGAAAGAGGAATCTGAGAGAGGGAGAGAGAGAGAGAGGTACATTAGGTATATGTAGGCATTTACACAGCTTTTTACATTTGTACTTTTTATACAAATGGATATTTCACGTAACAAATTCTGGTTGAGTATTTTTTATCAAGGGCAGTGCCCCCACCTGGAGATCAAGCCTGCAAGCTTCCTAACCACCACACTACCACAGCAAGGGGGCTACAGGGACGTCACTCTGGAAACACAATGGCAGCTCTATCCGGGGTCTTCCATTTTACACAAACATATCTGCTCTCCGTCTCACATTCCCCCAGGGTCTCCTGTGGTCTCCCGGGTAACAGGGTCTCGCCGCTGCTATGGTGATGAAAGAGGGTGTATGAGTGGAGGGGTTCGGGGTAGTTGGCAGTTTCCATGGTGATCTGACCTTCTGACACCCACCCCCACCGCAACCACGCATTAGAAAAAAATATTTTCACTTAAGATAATCTGCTGGTGAAAATAGGCTGTGTGTGTGTGCGTGCACGAGTGTGTGGGCATGTGTATGCATTGTGTGTGTGTGTGTGCATGATGTGTGTGAGCACGAGTGTGCGCAAAAGTGTATGCATGTGTGTGTATGTGTGCCCATGTATGTGTGTGTTCATGCATGTGAGATGAGGTGTGATTAGTTGGGTCTTGCGAGTAAAATATCACACAGGACAACTTATTCTGAGCCTTAATCTAGTAACAAATTCAATAAAAGGATGTTCTATTCTTAACTTTCTCTCCAAGTGTACCCCCCCCCAATAACATTCTGAGAGTGCACACACGTACACGTACACACACACTTTTGAGCAGGACATCTCCATGGTGATGGATGAAAACAGGCTCCAAGCTGATAGCACCGAACATGAGGCAGGGCCTAAAAGCCTCTACATGGTTGAGCGACAGCAACACGACAGCAACACAACCAGGGCTCTGCAACATCAACGCAACCTCTGCGACCTACACAGAGGGGGTTTCAGAGGGTGCTGCGTACCTAGCACAAAAATCTAACTCGCGAACGCAGCGCAACATTTAGTGTGCGCATCATTGATCGGTTGGTTAGCGAATGGAGGCGGAGCTGTCATAGTCATACTTCATTGATAGTACATCATTTACCGTATTTACATTTGACATTTTAAGCATTTAGCAGACGCTCTTATCCAGAGCGACTTACCAGAGGTGCATTAATACATGGTAATAGTATTCATAGTTCGCACAAAAGATCAGTGCAGTAATACAGCGATAGACATCGTTGTTGGCAGCTGCATACCATACCTGTATATGTTAACGTTAGCTAAGCAAAACTATCAATATCTATCTAGCTAGCTAGCTAGTAACCTGGTATCACGGCCAAATAAAGCTTGTAGCTAATGATATAGATAGCTAGAATAATTTGTTCTACATCTGTGATACAGGAGATTCCCTGCTTTCATGAAAACTTTACCGACCTTGTTCAATACATTAACGCCTACTAGAATTGTCCAGAATTGTAAGGACACCATGTCGCATAGGTTGCGCAGAAGTATAAATTGCAGAGTGCTTGCGACCTTGTCGCATTGCACGAACCGCGAAGATGTCGCACAAGTTACGCAGAAGCATGTAGAGCAGGGGTGTCAACTCATTCCATCGTGGGCGAAGATGTCGCACAACCAGGTTTTCACGCTTCCTTCTTCAACCAAGGAAGCATGTAGAGGCCTTAAGAGAAGAGTTTGAGGTGGGGAGAAGAGAGGTGGGGCTTCATGGGGACAGGAGGTGGGGCTTAGGACATAATCTACAGCGATAGGCTGCGTGGTAGACAGAGTATTTGACACCAACCTGAAACTGGCTTGTCCAATGGACATGGGTCACGATCTTCTGGTGTACATACGTGTACAGTGGCCTATAAAGGCATACAACGAACCGTAATGATGTATTCAGGTGTGCAGTGGTGGTTTATACAGGTGCATTGTGGTATATTTGTTCCCGGCCTAGCACGAGCACCCAATTTGAATATTCATTGTCTTGACGAGCAACTGATTAATGAAATCAGGTGGGTTAGGGAAGAGCTGGAACAAAAGGCTGCGCATCTTGATGAGCAAACCTTGGAACCCCTCCTGTACATGAAGATAGTGTGTAAAGCGGTGGTTCCCAAACTTGTGGTCCTGTATGCTGATTTTTGTAACAGACCATTTCACATGTTTAAATTCGACCTTCTTTTTAACTTAACTTATTTTAATACAATTCAGGTTTGGCTCGTTGCCATTTGCTCTGTCATTGAACGCTTCATTTTCCACAAATGGTTTCGTTTCAGTGACCAGGTGTCCACATTTTCAGCAATTAGAACCCTGCTATAAAGGCACCTGCCAGTGTATAATTTTTTTAAAACTGTACCTCATTCTAAATAAATCATTTACCATATAGCATATTACAGAAAATGAAAGCATTCGTTAACCTGACTATTTAATAGTCCTGGGATGTGTATATGGGATGTTTTTTCTCCATAGCATGCACAGCCATTTCTGACATAATATGGCCTTGAGAGGGCAAATCATCCCTTAATTAACATTAACATTAAAGAACAATGAACACCTAATTCAAACACATAGGTTACAATTATGGTTGGAAGCACAACCAGCATCACAGTGGGTCCCCAGGACTGAGTTAGGGAACCACTGGTGTCAAGGTGAGAGATGAACAGCGAGGTGCACAGTCCTGTTTACCAGTTTACACATGGGTGGGGCAGGTGAGATAGTATTACTCATTCTTCTCTCAATTCAGTAACCCACTTTACTGGATGGCATTCATCCTGAAACCTGTAAACCTACACCATGAGGTACACACACACAACACACACACACAAAGTCAAGTGCAACTTGGCCTGGCCTTCCAAAAAGCACAGGTACAGCAGCCACAGGGAACGATCTAACGACGTGGGGTGGTGCTAGATACCGAGGATATGTCATATCCTCATTGCTATATCGCGTTCATTTGTAAAGCTTCTGGTGTCAATTTATGATTAAGCGTAACGATTCGGTCTCTGACCTGGTCCGGGGTCACGATTCAATCGAAGTTTATATACATGCACACACACCATCATCGTGTTCAGTAAAGGTAACCGTGAATACCGAAGGCGAAGGGATTCCTTCCATTACTGAAAAACAATTAAGTGGCCGAGTGTCCCATCCCCGAAGACGGGAATGTTCACCCGTATCAGTTTAGCGTACAATGTGTGTTTATGATAGGGTGTGTAAGAGTCAGAGAGAGCGAGATGTGTTGTAAATGTAGGCGAGAAAAAAAACTATGTGCTCAGTTTTGCACCGCCGCAACACATACATAATCGCAGGCCGCAATTAAGGCCACGGACTGGCAGTTGCCCAAGCCCCCCACCTCAGTGCACATACGCTCCCTCCACCCCGACACTCGAGCCCGGGGCTTCCGAGGCCTTTTGTTTATCTTGGAAGATGGAAGCAGCTGAGACAATGGCTCGCATCTCTCCAAACAGCTGCCGAAACAGAAAACGCCGATATTTCATATCATGCAACTGACGTGCAAGTGTGTAACCTCGCTAATGTGCACAAAAGAAACAGCTGAATTTAATAATTAATCAATACACCAGATTGCTAAATCTATTGTTCTTTTGTCAGAAACATCACTGTGTTGGCGTTTGAAATTAGAGCCCTCTTCTAGCATTGCCGGCTATGTGGATGACGGTTAGCTAGCTCGGTGATGCCGTTAAATATGCATGCAAGTTTTACTTGGGGAACATTTAAAATGGGTAAAGGAGTTATTTTCGTTCAGATCATTCATAAAATGCGACCACCCCACCGACGATCCACACAGAACCGTAGTATTGACTTCAATTGTGCAATTAATTCAACTTAGGTTATGTTTCCTTGTTTGCTCGCCTTGACAACTTCTTTCGTTGCCGTTTCCACACACCATAGTTTGGACTGCTTAGAACAAATTCGATTCAAATACACAAAATCTAAAATACTACAAGCTGCCCACGACAAATTCGATTACATAGCTAGCTACATTAGGGTAACATTCCCATATCCAGGTTGACAATGCAGCTAACTAGTGCAACAAGCAAGCCAGTAACGTTGTCCTGTTTCAATACATAGTAAATTAAATCAGGATTCTGTTTGGTAACGCATTCATTGAAACACTGCAGCAATAGCGCCTTTATAAGTAGTTGAATGGTTGCCTGTCGACAATACAATAGTTATTACCGGACAATGAACAAGACATACGATATGATTGTGACTTAACATAACGTAACTAAAATTAAACTACACTACGCGCAAGCCAAAAACCTTGATAGTCGATTTTTTAACACTGCATTTAATATTGAATTCGCATTTCCAACCCGCTCTGCGGCTAACAATGGAATCGGGACAGGGCGACTCACCGGTTACTGTCGCGCAAGGCGATTGTGTCCAATTCCCAAACAGGAATTTGTCGTTTTGTTCTTGTAAGACAGGGTTGATCTGATGGCAGAAGGGAACACGAAGGCAGGTCTCTTGCACGGCAATTATATTAGCCGTTACCTTTAAAAAATAAAGCCAAATTAACCCAAACGAAATCTATTCGTGTTCCTTAGCATGGCTCGTGTGTCCGTCTGTCCTAGTCTAGCCGCTGTTTTTCCCCCGAAAGCGTTGAAACTAATTTATCTTGTGTTCCAGTGAAATCAAATCGCATTCAAACAGCAAAATCGGAAAATCAAAGAAAATGTTTTAAAATCCATTCGCACCCTGCTTCTTGATAAAATCATTCCTCGAAACGACATACAACCGTTTGCGTCGTCGCCAAAGAGACGAGGTGGTCAGTACCCTTTCCCTAAATTTCTTTGGAAGAAATAAAAAAAATCCCCACCGTGTTTCTTTGTACTTCGTTAGTTGTCCCACTCCCAAAAGTCTTTACATTTCTCCTTCACTCTTCTCAAATAGCCTACAGTGTTTTTTCTCCCCCTTCTTTCTCGTCATTCACACAACAACGCGCTCTTGGATCCTCTCGGCCCATTCAAACATTTCCCACTTTCCTTTTCTTCGCTTCGTTCCCTATCGCTCCCGCCGCCCCGCCTCTGATTCGCCTTTCCTCCAAATTCTTCCTCTAAAATCCCTTTATCTTCTCTCTCTGTCGTCTCTACGTGACGTCCACTGACTGTTTTGTACGTTATTCGGCTGGTTGTGTTAGATCGGTCTCTTCTCATTGCCGTGAACATTAAAGTAACCAAAACGAGTCTGTCCACGTGTGTCCAGACCAATTTCTTAAACAAAACTTTTCTACGTTTTGAAATGGTTCAAAATAATAACGAATTTATTTATTATCTCATAAAAGTTGGTGGGTGAAGTCTGTAGATTGCAGGTATTGCACTGGTAAGTAAACTATAGGCCATAATTATTTACAGTTCCTATAGCTACTCAGACTTTTAAAATGATTTTTAAAAATCTCTAGTACTCAAGTACACATCTTGCCTTTCTGCCAAGCATGATATTCAATGACTGGGAGCTTAAAGAGTGAGAGTTGGCAGCCCTGCAAGCTACCATAGCTAGATGCAATATGTGTTTACATGGATGTTGCTCCGCACAAAGTAGCCTACATATTTAGACATTTAAAATATACAGTATACAATATACAGTATAAAACTGATTATACACACTGTAGCTAGGTTAGGTGCACAGTTAAATATGTAGCTAGATAGATTATTATGGAAAGATGGGTAGTGGTATTATTTAACTAACTAACCAGCTATATAGATAGGCTACGTATTTGGCTGGGTGGGTAGCGAGGTATGAGGCAGATATGTAGATGCATTTATTTATTGATTAATACATTGATTGGTTTATGGACTGATTAATAAATGAACAGTTTATACATTTAGATACTACAGATTCAAACATAAATACAATTATTTAGCTTTGTATGTAAAAACACAATGCTGCTAAATATAGTACATGTTTTGAATGTATTGTACTTACATAACAATCAATTTTACCACAGCATGTCATCCTTTTAAAATTTTGAAAATGATTCAAAACTTTTTAAGCATTAAGGCAACAAATGAAAAACAAATCTATAGACTAGCACTTAAAATGTTGATTGTTATTGTCACTTAACATTATAGTTTTTATATTTACCTTTTTACTACAAGTATTTCTATATTTGTCTAAAAGACTCTAAGACATGTTTACAATATTGTAAAATTGGTGATTTATACCCTTTAATATTGCAATATCTATATTTTCCTGATATTACATTGTGATGTCTATGTTAAAATGTTAAAATCTAACAAATAAATATAATTCAAACATTAAAATCTTGCTGTATGGTCAAATGCACAACCTAAATACAGTGAGTATAAAAAGTATTCACCCCCTTTAAATCAAAATTGATCTCACGTCTGGACTACTGCAATTCCTTGCTGGCAGGCCTACCGGCCTGTGCCATCAAGCCACTGCAACTAGTCCAGAATGCTGCCTCACATCTGGTGTTCAATCAACCCAAGTTCACCCATGCCACCCCTCTACTCTCCTCTCTGCACTGGCTCCCCACTGCAGTACACATCTGATTCAAATCACTAGTCCTGGCTTATCAAGTGGATAGAGGAACTGCTTCCCCTTACCTCCAGACACTCATCACAGCCTACACCCCAGCCAGACCCCTCCGCTCCGCCTCCTCTGGCAAACTGATTGTCTCATCCCTCTGGGCGCCCGGCAGCTGATCCTCGCGGTCTCGCCTCTTCTCTGTCCTGACCCCTCGGTGGTGAAATGATCTTCCGCAATCGGTCAGGACCGCGGAATCACTTGCAATCTTCCAGCATTCTGGACTAGTTGCAGTGGCTTGATGGCACAGGCCGGTAGTCCTGCCAGCAAGGAATTGCAACTAGATGTGAGATCACCAGGGTCAATCCAAGACTCGGGGAGCCCTTCGCTGGGAGGAAGAGCAGCTCAGTGTTCCCCTGGTTCAGCTTCAGGTGGTAGGTGGACATCCAGGCAGAGATGTCAGCCAGGCATGCAGAGATCCGCGCCAGGACCTGGGTCTCAGAAGGAGAAAAGGAGAGAAAGAGTTGAGTGTCGTCGGCATAACAGTGATAAGAAAAGCCAGGAGCAGAGATGACAGAACCAAGTGACTTGGTGTACAGGGAGAATATGATGGGGTCTAGCACTGAGCCCTGTGGGACTCCGGTGGAGAGGGTGTGGGGAGAGGAGAGGGATCCTCTCCAGGCTACCTTGTAGGACTGGTCAGCCAAGTATGACTTGAACCATGTCAGTGCAGATCCAGAGATTCCCATCTTGACGAGAGATGAGAGCAGGATCTGGTGGTTCACTGTATCAAATGCAGCTGACAGGTCAAGGAGGAGGATGACAAAGCTAAGAGATTGGGACTTAGCCACTTGTAGAGCCTCAGTGACCGCAAGCAGAGCAGTCTCTGTGGAGTGGCCTGCCTTGAACCCAGATTGGTTAGGATCAAGCAGGTTCTGTAGGAGATGAGCAGTTGGTTATAGACAGCCTGCTCTAGTGTTTTGGAAAGGAATGGGAAGAGATAGAAGCATCACTGTCCACTGTCCATGGGACAACATCAGCCCAGGCAGTTTATGGGAGGGTGGCGAAAAGAAAACCATTATTTAAGAAAAAGTACATGAAATCTCACGTTTGCTAGAAAGAATGTGGGAGACTCTCAAACCAAGTGGAGGAAGATTCTATAGTCTGATGAGACCAAGATTGAACTTTTTAGCCTCAACACTAGGCGTTATATTTGGTGCAAGCCTAACACTGCACATCATCCCAAGAACACATGCTGGGAGCCTAATGCTATGGGGATGCTTCTCTGCTTCAGGGACTGGAAAACCTATCAAAATAGAGGGAAAAATGGATGGAGCCAGATATAGTCAAATCTTAGAGGAAAACCTGCTGCAGTCTGCAAGAGACCTGGGACTTGGTAGAAGATTTATATTCCAACAGGACAATTACCCAAAGCATACAGCAAAAGCCATAATGGAGTGGTTTAAAAACAAAAAAGAGAGATGCATGAATCAGATACAGATTCTCCATGAAGGTAATATTGTATCTTTACAAGCTTCTATTGCCGCATGTGACAAATGCCACTAGTTGAAGCCATGCGATTACTGTGCAGCAAACTGTATGCATGTAGTTTTCTAGCCACTGGTACATATACGTATTCCATTGGTGATATGGAGAACCTGAGCATACACTTTATGTAGTTATCAATAATGAATAACATTTACTGTTGCATATTAAGTGTGGTGAATCATAGGATTCCCGAGAGTGATTGGTGCAATAGATTGCACTCACATTCTCATCACCGCAACCCTGAGTGCTCCACAGTCATGAGACTGAAAACCCAGGGTTAAGCCCAAAGTTAGCTCGCTAACCCACCAATCCTGCTTTGTGAAACAGTGCTCTGGATCTGTCCATGTCGCATGCGATTGGCTGTGTTACAAACACCGTCCCTTTTGTGTGCATGCACTCATAGCTCGATTGGAAAAACCAGGGTTGACAGAGTTAGCCATAATTGCCTTTGACAAGTTAGCCATAATTGCCTTTGTATAGCCAGCTAACGCAGATACCCTGACTACGTTGAACTTCCTTCGTGAGACAGGCACCTGGAGTGGCCCAGTCTAAGCCCAGACCTCAATCCCAACCGGATGGAGTTTGAGCAAGTTTGTAAAGAAGAATAGATGAAAATGGTGTCCAGACGTGCAAAGCTGGTTGAGACTTACAGCTTTAATTGCAGCTAAAGGTGTATCTACCAAGTATTAAGTCAAGAGGGGTAAATACTTATGGAGTCAATTATCAGTTTTTTATTCGTAATTAAGAAAAAAAACCTTTTTTAGTTAGTTGCAGTATTTTGTGTTTATCAGTGGAAATAAATCCCAATTAAATCCATTTTGATTCTGTGAGGTAAGAGAATGAAATACTTTTTATACCCACTGTAATTGGGTCTACATTAGAGACTGCCTCTCGGTATATGTGACTGGGCCGTTAGATCACAGGAACTTTATTAGTATTTATTACTGTTTTGTATTGGCTAGATCTTTATTTCTTCTGGCTGTTTTTATAAATCAATCAGATTGATTGATCAACTACAGTTCGACAGACGCATACCATCGTAATTTAGGTAAATTGTTCATCGTATAATAGTGATGAAGACTAGTTAGCTAGCTAGCCAACACTTTTATAGCCATTTATTAATGTCAAAACAATCATTTTAATAAAGTCTGTTTTCATTTGTATGGATTCAATTCCTATAAATGTAAATGAATTACCATACATTTCCAAAATTCCCAGAGTTATTTTGAAAACTCACAGAATTTTGCAACCCTACCACCACCACACACACTCGCTGAACACTAACCCCCTCACACACAGGATGAATACTAACCCTTCCACACACACACACACAAAATGAATGCTAACCCCTCAAACACACACTTAATAACCCCTCCATGCGCGCATGCACGCAGAAACCCACCCACACACAGACAGAAAAATAACCCCACCAGACTGAACACTAACCCCCACATAGCGTGAACACTAACGAAAGATGAAAGGTGAAAATACAAGACATACGACTGGAAAAAAAGCCATATTTATTCAGTTACCAAGGCAACAATCACATCTTGTTTCCCCCTTTACAAATTAGTTGTACCAAAGTGCATCACACCCTAAAACACAGGCAGACTTTTCTCTTTTAACAACTTTCATCATCACTTAAAATTCTGCAAAACCCTACTATATTCACAGATCAACTAAACAAAGTTTCCAAAAGAAAAATGTAGATTGAGAAATGTTCTTGTGAACATGCTGGGAGGGTAGTCCCTCCGTGCTGTGACACAATCCCATTACTACTGTGGTCATTAATGCTGCTTTCACCAGGGGAACAGATCATCAGAACATCAATCAAACCTACTGTATCTCTCTCACACACACACACACACACACACACACACACACACACACACACACACACACACACACACACACACACACACACACACACACACCCTTAACAACTGCATTTCAACACCCATGATCAAATCAAACTTAGTGCCTAAACCAAAATACAGTAAACAAATCATGATTATTTGACAAAACAATAAAATAAAATATTAAAATCTCTGCACCAATGCCTTCGTGAAAAAAAAAAAAAAAAAAAAACCCTGTCCAGTTCAAAGCAGTCCTGTAGTGGCTTTCACTTGACCACGGCAATGTCTGCGTGTCTGTCAGTGTCCGTCTGGGTTGGCAGGCCGGTGCGGGTCACACTGCACCTCCGCGGTTGGGTCAGTAGGCGGCGCTAGCGGGCTCCCTGCTGGAGCTGAAGAGCAAGTCAGCCTTGGTGCTGACGAAGTACGTCACCAAGAGCGACGTCAGCAACACGGCCACGCCCACGCCCAGTGTCATCAACTGCAGAATCGTGCAGAGAGAGAGAAACAGTGAGTAGAGGTCACAGTGGCTTCCTTCCAAAGCCAAACAAAAAAATATCTCAAACTGTGGTGGAAATCACCCAGGAATCCAGACAGAAGGGAAGGAAACAACTCTGTGGGCCAGCACGGGTTCAGAATATTTTATTTGTGAGCTTTTACCAGCATTACGGGGCCCCAGAGACCTTTGCCTGCAGAAGTCTGCCTATTTATTTATTTAATGTTTATTTGAGTAGGGACAGATACAAAAAACAGACACATTGCATTAACAACATGCTGATTCCCTGTATCAAAACATTTGTAGCTTGCGCAAATTTTCAATGTTCAATGGTCAATGGTCTAGTGATCTGTGGGTCCCCTTCTTAGCGTGTGAATGTATGCAGAACTGAATCACTGATTAGGACAAAGCTTGAGTGAGAATGTGTTGATCATCAGTTGTGTGTTTGGACTCTGATCTTCCTTGCGTTGTTTTTTTCTGTGTTTAGTATTGATTGATTATTGGGTTTTCTTGATTAGTGGTCTCTTTCTGCCTCTTTTGCGGTTTCTTTTGCTCTGTCATGCCACATCACAAACAATCCTTTATTTTATAGATTACATGCAAAACTCAACATGGTTCGCTTGTTGCAAAAGCCCTGTTGTTTTTAATACTTTTCCTCCTTTTTTCTCCTAATTTCAAATGCTCAATTCTTAATCTGCACTCCCTGAAACGTCCGCTGTCAATTTGGCAAAATGTAGACAAAGCGTGTGCTCGCCTCCCCAAACACGTGATGTCAATCGCCGCTTTTCATACCGCAGTTTACAAGTTAAACTTGGAGACACGAGTCAGAGGAAGACACTTCATATGCAGCTTTATAACGGCAGACTGTTTGGCACTCAACTGACGAGACACGGACAACCAGGCCAACTGAATACTTCCCTCCCTGGGTGATGCTAGCAGGCAATTATGAATTCCCCCACGGGTCTTCTGGCCACAGTCTGGATTCGATACAAGACCGTGGGACTCATCCACGAACTAGAACACTACTGATGCCTTCTCTCAGCTACCTGCTGAGGAAGCCTCATCCACCCTACTGGGCCTCTCTCTCCTCCTCCTTTGATTCACTCTGTCCTCTCTCCACTAAACCTGCTCGTCTCCGACCCCCCACCCCCTGGCTAACTGACTCCATTCGGGCTGACTCAAACTACGAGCGGCAGAAAGGAAATGGAGAAAATCCAAATCCCCTGTGGCCCTGACTGACCTCCACACACTAACCTTTTCTCTGCTAAATCTGCATTTTTTCCCCAAGATTCAATCTTCTGCTTCTAACCCTCACAAACTGTACTCTACATTTCCTCTCTCCTCACCTCTCCTCACCCCTCCTCCCCCCCCCCCCCCCACCCCCTCCTCTCTAACCGCGGATGACGTTGCATTCGCAACTCCTTCCCCCCCATCCCCTCCCTCACCTAACCCTCCCTCACCCATCTCGCTACCTAAACCTCTCACCCCTCTGTCTTCCTTCTCACCCCTACCTGACTCAGACATCCTTCAACTTGTTCACTCCCACCGTCCTACCACCTGCCCTCTTGATCCCATTCCTTCCCCCCTCTTCCAGTCCATTGCTATGGACATCTTCCCCTTTGTCTCCAATGTTATGAACTCCTCTCTTTCCTCTGGCTCTGTCCCCTCTCCCCTCAAAAGCGCCCATGCCATCCCTCTCCTCAAAAAACCCTCTCTGAATCCTGCTGTCATTTCTAACTACTGACCTGTCTCTCTCCTCCCATTCCTTTCCAAAACACTATAGCGGGCTGTCTATAACCAACTGTCTGCTAATCTCCTACAGAACAACCTGCTTGATCCTAGCCAATCTGGTTTCAAGGCAGACTACTCCAGAGACTGCTCGACTCGCGGTCATTGAGGCTCTACAAGTGGCTAAATCTCTTAGCTCCGTCCTCCTTCTCCTCCTCGACCTGTCAGCTGCATTTGATACCGTGGACCACCAGATCCTGCTCTCCTATTCTCCCTGTACACCAAGTCACTTGGTTCTGTCATCTCTGCTCATGGTTTTTCTTAACACTGTTATGCCAATGACACTCAACACTTTCTCTCCTTCTGAGACCCATGTCCTGGCACGGATCTCTGCATGCCTGGCTGACATCTCTGCCTGGATGTCCACCCACCACCTGAGGCTGAACCTGAGGAAGATGGAGGTGCTCTTCCTCCCAGTGAAGGGCTCCCCAATGATGGATGCTTCAATCACCGCGGAAGGCTCCATAGTGTCTCTGTCCCAGTCTGCCAGGAGTCTTGGAGTGACCCTGGATGACCAGCTGTGCTTCTCGGGCCACATTGCACTGATCACCTGGACCTGCCGATTCTTCCTCCATAACATCCGGAGGATCGCACCGTTCCTCACCCAAGAGGCCACACAACTCCTGGTCCAGGCCCCGGTGATCTCACGTCTGGACTACTGCAATTCTTTGCTGGCAGGCCTGCCGGCCTGTGCCATCAAGCCAGTGCAACTGGTCCAGAATGCTGCCACATGTCTGGTGTTCAATCAACCCAAGTTCACCCATGTCACCCCTCTACTCTCTTCTCTGCACTGGCTCCCCATCATAGCATGCATCAGATTCAAATCAGTGGTGCTGGCTTATCAAGCGGCTAGAGGAACTGCTCCCCCTTACCTCCAGACACTCAACATACCCTACACCACAGCCAGACCCCCGCGAACAATGATTGTTCTTACCATGTATTAATACACATCTTGTAAGTCGCTCTGGATAAGAGCATCTGCTAAATGTTTAAAATGTAAATGTAAAATGTAGAACAGTGCCTTGACAGGATGCAGACCGTGGGGCTCATCCACACACTAGAACGGTGCCTTGACAGGATGAGCCACGCAGCAGCCCCAGATATCTTATTTTGATGGAGTGGTACATGGGCGCCGGCAATGTCTGTGTGTCATGTGACCTGAACAGGGCTGGGAGAAGTTTTACATTACCTCCAACTCTCGGCTGGCCACCAGGAAAATCCGCGCACGGATGAGTTTCCATCGAGATTCTGTCCACGTTGAATAGTTCTGGGAACTATAGTCCTGCAGCTCGAAGGCAGGGGAGTATGCTTTAGTCAGGCGCACCGACGCACGCACACAGTAAGCTTCCCCCTGTGTGCTGTTGGGAGGGACTGGGCCTTGTACCCAATAGTAGCTGTACAACTGTGGACAGAGAGAAAGGGGGAGAGTGAGGAGAGGGAAAGAAAAAGAGAGATTTAGCATTAAGTATCTGTATGAAAACAGTGTGTATGTAAGTACTTCTCAGAGAGCAGAGGTGCAAAATCCCAAAGACAAACAGAGGGGAATCAGACACACACTCTGGGGCAGAAAGCCAAATGCTGCCCCCAATCAGGGCTGACGACCAGGGCCGGTCTGGTAGAGATGGGGGTTTCGAACCGCGTCCCTGACAGGCAGCGCACACCACATCGGACCAGCCAAAATGTGGTGCGTTAGACCGCTACACTATCCACCGCCTCAAGGCTTTCCATTTTGAGGAATGGTCCAATATCCCAATAGGGAACAGTTCAAAACATGTATAGCAGCATTCCAAGAAGGACTGAAGCTGTTCCGAAGGCAAAACGTAGCCCAACACAAGGGGGTAGTTCTCTACACACATATATACACAATCACAGACGCATACAGACGTTTGCAATGCAGAACAAAGGCCCTGAGAAATGGTCTATGGTCTACCTCCTTGCTCTCTCCCTCCACACCCTCTGGGTTCTGGCACTGCTCCTGGGTGAGGTTCCGGGGGGTGCCGATCAGGTTCGCCAGGATGTACTGCACCAGCCGGGTGGGGGTGTTGACGGGGCTGTTTGAGACGCCCACATAGTACTGTGGGGGGTGGGGCCCTGAGAGGGGGGAGGGCGGAGCAAACAGAATACAGTGCCAAAGAAGAACTTCGCACCAAGATCGCCATTACTGTGGCTAATGTGGGTGTAGCGGGATGTGGGCGTAACAGGATGTTGGTGTGGTGGGATAGTGGGAGGTTTGTGTGGTGGGCATAACAGGACATGGGTGTAGCGGTATGTGGTGGGATGCAGATGTAGCGGGATATGGGGGTAATGGCATATGGGTGTAGCAGGATGTTGGTGTGGTGGGATGTGGGTGTAGCAGGATGTTGCTGTGGTGGGATGTGGATGTAGCAGGATGTTGGTGTGGTGGGGTAGAACGCAGGAAACCCACCTAGAATGTTCTGGACCTCTGGACTCAGCAGAGCCCGAAACCAGCTGTTGTTGGTCTGAACTAAGAACCCATACAGCATCTGAGTCACCTGGAAGGGAGAGAGGGAGAGGGAGAGCAACTGTTATATCATGAATATAGGCACAGCTAGGGGATAGGGCTTCACAGTTAATCAAATAAAAATTGAAAGTGCAATTTCTAAACCACAGAAGCCTGCAATTTTGTCTTTTAAATTTTTTTACACGCAATCAATAAAGCAAAATAGTATGGACATAGGGAGACAGTGACACACTTGACAGTGCATCACATGCTAACTTGACACCAATGGAATTTACATTTCATCGATCTCATTGTCAACTTTGTTGGTTGTGAAACGGTCAATTATTAGTTCCATTAAATTGGAGCCGGTAGCAACATTGGTCAGATTAATCCGGGACAATTTGTTTCAACAACTGGCGATAGCATCGCTATCAGAAAAGGCAGCCATCTCTCTGAAGTTACTGCACTAACAGTGGGAAGGGGGGCGTGTGCAGAATGAGTGATTTTGGATGACAGGTATACAGGAGAGACAGGCTCACCTACCCAGACAACGGTTTCAAACCAAGTGTCAGAAACATATATGCATAACATATAGTGCCTTTACATAATGTTTCATATCTAGAACGTTAGTAGAAGGCAAAACAATATTAAAATGATGTACAAACATTCCATCTAGCCGTGCTTTATCATGATTGGTATCAGTGTCCAGGAACAGAACCATCAATTTTATAATGTCTGTTAGTACGTCTAACAATGTGGTTATTTTGTAATCTCACAATCTTGGGGTCGGCACTGATGTTGGACAGCTGAGCCACGTCCCCATCCGCCTGCCTGTAGAGTGCACGGGCAACCACTGTGGCCACCTCAGCCAGAGCCTGAGAGAGAGAGAGAGAGAGAGAGAGAGAGAGAGAGAAAGAGAGAAAGAGTCAATCCAGAGGTCCAGAGGTGATTGAACAGTCAATCCAGACAGATGACTTGGTTATGTCACCAATATGTTCACGACATATGGTCGTGCAGACATACGGTCCTATACCTGTGTGCGCGCACTTCTCAAAGCCTGTGACAAAGACATACGGCCCTACACCAATGTCTGCAAGGTGTGTTTCACAGCAAGTGATCAGAAGTAGTATTTATTACTTGAGCCAGAAACTAGCTTTTATCATATTGCTGTTGCCATGGCAGCGGTATCCCCATGTTGCCAGTGTTGTTGGAAAGGTGACACTTTCTTTTTACAGTTCAGTGTTGTCACCGTGGTAACAACACCATGGCTGTATCAACAATGTTGCCGTGACACTGTGGGCATTGTAACTATAGTAGCAGTGCAGTGACTATGGTAACAGTACCATGGCCGTTTCGGTGACGTGTTCCAGCTGCTCCTCCGCGGTGAGGCTGGGAGGGTAGGTCACGTTCAGGTACTCAGCATTGTCATAGAGACTCTCGTAGTACCTGAGGAGGGGCGGTCCATGAGAACAGTTTATGTGTTTGGATTTGAATAATGACAAATTAGTGATTTTTGTGATAGCTGCTAAAATAGCCCAGCTCTACCAATCTCCACTACTCAATCCCCTCCAACTCTCACCTGTTGTTGAAAGCCGATTGGTGGTCAGTGAGCACAAGCCCTGGGATTGGCCGTGCCCGCAGAAAGCGTTGAAAGGAGGAGGGTGGGAGGGGCTGAGTGATATCCGGCTCAGCAAACGAAAAGCTGAATCCATCAGCCTCTGTCTTCAAGTTTTTAACAAACTTCCCAACCTGAGAGAGAGAGAGAGAGAAAGAGAGAGAGAGAGAGAGATATGGAGGGAGAGAAAGAGAATGGTGACAGCATTATCATAAATTCAGTGCTCTCCCTTCAAACTCCCACGCAGTTACTCAGATGATCACAACAACAACAGAGTTACAAACAATGAGTTACTTACACAATCTCTACAAAACAGTGTACGAGGGTACACAAACATCTCTACAGACCTACACACGGCTCCCTTTCTCTCTCACCTCTGAGTCGACTGTGCTGTTCCTCCTGGACACAGGGTCAGAGTGCAGCCACAGACGGGACCCACTCCTTAACCCAACCTGCAATGCAGAGATATATATATATATATATATATATATATATATATAGTGCGTGTCTGTGTGTGTTGTGTGTGTGTGTGTGTATGTGTGTGTTTGTGTTTGCATATACCTGTCCAATCTCCAGTAGGGAGTGGATGTTTTCTAGGTCGATGACAAACGTCCCTTTCTCCATATCGTACACCATGCGGCTACTGCCAATGTAGTCAAACGTCTCCTGTACAGAGAGCAGGGAAGAGTCACAACACATATACTACACACACACACACACACACACACACACACAATCACACACGCACGCACGCACGCACACGCACACGTACACGCATGTACACGCACGTACACGTACACGCATGTACACGCACGTACACGCACGTACACGCGTGTACATGCACATACACGCACGCACGCACGCACATGCACGCACGCACACACGCACTGACCCCCTGGAAGAAGGTGTAGAGGATATTCCGCTCGGGTTCAGGCACGGTGCTCAGGGCATGGGCTGCAGCCAGCAGGGTGACGAACCCTGTGATGCTCCCCTCTCCTGCGGGGGCCACATCCCAGAAGAACGATCTGCCGTCCAGCTGAGAGTGAGTGTGAGTGAGAGTGAGAGTGAGAGGGAGAGCGTGAGAGAGTGTGAGAGAGTGTGAGTGTGTGAGAGTGTGTGTGAGAGTGTGAGTGAGAGTGTGAGTGAGAGTGTGAGTGAGAGTGTGAGTGAGAGTGTGAGTGAGAGAGAGAGAGTGAGAGTGTGAGAGTGTGAGAGTGTGGAGAGAGGGAGAGAGGGAGAGAGGGAGAGAGAGAGAGGGGGAGGGAGAGAAAGGAGATAACGTCAAATATGAGTAAGGAGAGACGGATAAAGAGGCAGAGGAAGAGAGAGAGAAAGAGAGAGTGACAGACATGTAACATCCCGAGATAGGAAAGTCCGGACGCCCCCTCCATAGCCATCTTAGTCCAATCAGTCGGCAGGTCAATTGAAGTATACGATAAGGAATAGGAGGAGTGTGGCTTGTGCCTGTCACTCACCTGCGCGGCTGCAATGACCACGCTCTGGATCTCTTGGTGCCCCTTGGCCGTGTTGTTGAGGGGCACAACTGAGCCCCAGACGTTATAGTCACTGAGCGCATCACACACCATCTCTACAACAGAATTACAGTTTACACATGATCCCTAGAACAAAGTTACACAATTTATACACACACTCCTTTAAACAGTTACACACAGTCTCCACAACCGTTAAGACACACAAGGCCCGATTTACTAAAGGACTGAAATTTGCATTCGAAAAGCAGTCGCTACAAGGTTGCGATATCTACGTCAGATTTACTAAGCGGTCGTAAGGGTTAAATTAATATCATTCGCAGTGGTTAGGTAACTTTGTGACTTTCCTTTAGATTAATAGTTTAATCTGTTCATGCATATGTATTAATGGGATGAACGTGCTAAAACAGGGAGGAGATTTAGTCAATTAGGTTGATTAAATATTCCATACGATTTACTAAAGCATGCCTTAATAGCGACTCTCCTCTTTGCGTGAGAATTTTAAGAACTTTTGAAACCAGGCGATATATTATGAGCGCTGATATCGCCTAGGTATTTAAAAAATACCGTTTTGTATTGTGCTTTAAGAACATAAGAATACATAATGACGAGAACGGGCCGTTCAGCCCATCTAGGCTCGTCATGTCCTAATCTAAAGAGTATCTAGTACTGCATCTAGCCTGGACTTGGATAGCCCAAGTGTTTCTGCCTCTACTACCCAACCTGGCAAGCTGTTCTAGGCATTGACAACTCTCTGTGCAAAGAAAAACCTCCTAATATCTGTGCAGAATTTGCCTTTAACTAATTTCCACCTGTGGCCTCTTTGGTCAAAAAGAAATCTTTGGTAATTCACTTTGTTAAACCCTTTTAGGAATTAAAAAACCTCAATCAAATCCCCCCTAAATCTCAGTTTGCTAAGTTTAAATAGATTGAGTGCCTTAAGTCTATCCTCATAACTTTTACCTTTCATACCAGGTATCAGTTTAGTTGCCCTTCTTTGAAATTTTTCCAGAGCTTCTATATCTTTCTTGTAGTGCGGTGCCCAGAACTGCACATAGTATTCTAAGTGAGGTCTGACAAAGGCATGATATAATATTAATATAACCTCCTTTGACTGATATTCAATACTTTTTGCTATGTATCCCAGCATCCTGTTGGCTTTTTTCACTGCTGTATCACACTGCTTTGATGCAGATAGGAATTGTAATTGATCAAAGCCTAAGTCTTTTTCATATTGAACACCGACAAACTTTTCTCCTCCCATATAATACTCCTGTCTAATGTTTTTATTTCCCACATGCATAACTTTACATTTAGCTATCTTAATAAATGTGGCCCACAATCCCTACAACAGAGTTAAACACACACAGCATACACAGTCACACCCAGAGATACGCATGCCGTCTCACCGGGTCTGATGCCGAAGCTGGTTTGAATGTCGTTGCGTCTCATGCAGGTTGCGGTGTTGGTGACAGCGTGCATGTGGGAGAACAGCTGCATGGCGCAGAGGGGATACTGCGGAGTGCTGCCATTCACCGCCACATTGTGCTCCCTGAAACACTGCAGAACACACTTGCATATATATATACACACATACACACACAGTACCACATACACAGTTACTTTCACCCCCACATTGTACAGTTATCACATATACACACAGTACCACACTCACTCACCACACAGACACACAGCCATATTTCCATTATAATGTGCCACATGACCTCTGACCCTGCCAGTGAGCTCTGACCTTGCGGATGACCTCGGTCTCGTTGTCCTCCCTCAAGGAGAAGATGGGGAAGCTGAAGTCCTCGTAGGACAGGCCGTTCCCCAGAGGGTTCCACACTGTCGTGTTACAGCCCGCCAGCTCAGGGCCATAGCTGCTTGAGTAAACGCCTGATAAAACAATAAAACAATAAAGAGCACACCACACTGCAGCCTCAGAATACACCACACTGCAGCCTCAGAATACACCACACCACTACCGCTACAGAGCAGCCCAAAAGCATGGATCTTATGGTTCAATATCAACATCACCACCTGGACCACATCACCACCCCGTACCCCAACACCAACACCACCCACTACCCCAACATTACTACCCTAACACCACCACTCCGTACTCCAACACCACCACCCACTACCCCAACATCACCACCCCGTACCCCAACATCACCACCCACTACCCACTACCCCAACATCACCACCCACTACCCCAACATCACCACCCCGTACCCCAACATCACCACCCCGCCCACATCACCCACTACCCCAAAATCACCACCCACTACCCCAACACCACACCCACTACCCCAACACCACACCCACTACCCCAACACCACCACCCACTACCCCAACATCACCACCCACCCCACCCCCAAAATCACCACCCACTACCCAAACACCACACCCACTACCCCAACATAACCACCACCCACTACCCCAACACCACCACCCACTACCCCAACATCACCACCCCCATACCCCACCCCATGACAGCCATACCTGATCCTTCATTGGGACAGGAGTTGTGCGGAGAGAATCCCTGGGGGGGTCCAACTTTGGGGATCACCACAGCAACGCCCGCCACACGCAGCGAACCCTTCATTCTAGTCATAGTGGTTCTGTATGGGGAGAGGGGGAGAGAGAGAGAGAGGGAGAGAGGAGAGAGAGAGAGAGAGAGAGAGAGAGAGAGAGAGAGAGAGAGAGAGAGAGAGAGAGAGAGAGAGAGAGAGAGAGAGAGAGAGAGAGAGAGAGAGAGAGAGAGAGATGTATGTGGATATTGAATAGGCTTGTATGTCAGTTTTTTTCTTTTTAGTCCTTTTTAACCCCCTTTTCTCCCCAATTTGGAACGCCCAATTGCATTCGCAAGCCACACTCGCTAAGCCAGCTATCAATCCAGGAGAGCGGAGACATGCACACGTTCTCCTCCGAAACACATGATGTCATCCGCCACTTCTTTTCACACCGCAGTGTACAAGCTAAGCTCAGACCAGAGTCAAAGGAAGACACTTCATGCACAGCTTTATGCAGGCAGACTGTGGGTGCCCCATTGAGCAGTAGAGTGCGCTGGTGAGCAACAAGACATGGACTCCCTGCCAACTACATCCAGACCAGCTACCACCAATTATGCATCATCCTGTGGGGCTGCTGGCCAGTCAGCACTGGCATGGATTCGATACCAGACCGTGGGGCTCATCCACACACTAGAACAATGCCTTAACAGGACGAGCCACTCAGCAGCCTGTGAGTGTATTCGTTGAATAGGTCTCTGTGTGCACGTGTGTACCTGTTGAACAGGTGTGCCTCCATCACAACCATGTAGGGTGGGTTGGGTCCAGAACTCAGAACCCAGTCCAAATCTGACTCCACCTCCAACACATGAATGACACCTGTATCACCTGAGATAGAGGCTGAGAGAGAGAACAGTCGTCCTTATGTTGTGTGCATGTGTTTTAGATCATTTTCACAGCACAGTATTTCAAAACACAACATTAACGTTCTTAACCAATTGTTGTTAGATCTTTGGCAACACAACAAAATGTCAACAGAGAGCTTTCAATTCTGCATATTTAATACTGAACAGCTGAATATGTTTGCCAGGATAGTAGATCATGCAAATAGTACAGTTGATCCTAGCACTCCTTGCCTGCAATGTTACGGAATCTAAGAGTCTTTGTTATTTCCATTATAAATCTAACGAATGCCCTTATGTACTTGGTTTCGTAAGATGCTATGCTAAAGTTAATGTAATCGGTCCGGGAAGGAACCACCACTCCATCTCTTCTCGAGTCTCGCATCCTGACGCAACGCTGACGTCACTCACACTGGCAGCCGATCTGGTGGGTGGCGTTGAGCAGCCGCACGCACGGGACCGTGTTGTTCAGCAGGACGTAGATCTTCTGCTCCACCGAGTTAGACCTCACACCTGAGAGAGAAGCGAGGACAGTGAGATAAAGGTACACTATAACGACACACTCATTTAATGCGGGCCGAACGAATAAATGAAAATGCTCATCACTCTCATCGGCACCCTACAGTCCGCCCCGCATTTACCGTGAGGGCGGGAATCAGAAACACTTTGCAGTTGATGCCCGTTGAACATACAACATGACTGCTTAATCAAAGCCGGTGTGGTGCCCAAATCTGTGGCCTCTAGGGGCGCTGTTGACGAGAATGTGGGTTCCGCGGTCACGTCTAATACAGTGCCGACAGAAAGTCATCATACCCCTTTGAAATAGTCACTTTTTTTTGTCTTACAGCCTGAAATGAAAGTATATAAAATCAATCTTTTTCCAGCTTTATTTACACATTTTGCCTTACAACATTAAAGTGAAAAAAAAGAGGCTAAATTTCTGATAATTAATAAAAAATGAAAAACTAGAATAACAGGGTTGGAAAAGTGATCAGTCCCCTTAGAATAACCATTATAAACTTGCTCAGGTATAACCAATCACCTTCCAGATCACACACCTAGCTAATTGGCCTCCACCTGACATCAATTGTAGTGGTTTTGATTATTTCACAATAAAATCAGCTGTTCCTTGAGGATTCCACTCCTAGTCGTGCATGGTAACGCAAAGAATTCACCATGGCTGGAAAGTTGCTTTCAAAAGGACTCTGGGATAAAGTTGTGGATAGGCACAAGTTAGGAGAAGGATATAAAAAGATTTCAAAGGCTTTAACTATCCCTCTGGTGCATATGGCACCACCCACACCCTGCCAAGATCGGGCCGTCCCTCCAAACTGGATGACCGAGCCAGGAAAAGATTGATCAGGGAAGCTACCAAGAGGCCAATGACAACTTTGAAGGAGTTACAAGTCTTAATGGCAGAGATTGGGCAATCTCACAAGCTTTACACAAAGCTGGCCTGTATGGCAGGGTGGCAAGAAAGACGCCTCTTATGAAAAAGTGTCACACTGAGTCTCGTTTACACTATGCGAAGAAACACACAGAAGATTCTGATGTCATGTGGCAAAAGGTTATATGGTCAGATGAGACCAAGATTGAACTTTTTGGACTGAACTCCAAGCGCTATGTTTGGCAGAAACCAAACACAGCACACCACCCAAAACACACCATACCTACAGTGAAGCATGGTGGTGGCAGCATTATGTTGTGGGGGTGTTTCTCTTCAGCGGGGACTGGGCAATTGGTCAGGATTGAAGGGAAAATGGATGCTGCCAAGTACACCCAAATTCTTGAGGAAAACCTGCGGCCCTCTGCTAGACAGCTGAAGATGGGCAGGTGGTTCACCTTCCAGCACAACAACGACCCAAAACATACCGCCAAAAAAACAACGCAGTGGCTAAAGGACAGGAAGGTGAATGTCCTTGAGTGGCCTAGTCAGAGCCCTGACCTAAATCTGATAGAACATCTGTGGATGGACTTGAAGAGTGCAGTCCATCGCCGATCAGCACGGAATTTGACTGAACTGGAACAGTTCTGCAAGGAAGAATGGGCAAATATTGCCCAATCTAGGCACGCAAAGCTGGTAGAGACATATCCAAACAGACTGATGGCTGTAATTAAAGCAAAAGGTGCTTCTACAAAGTATTAAATCAGGGGACTGATCACTTTTCCAACCCTGTTATTCTAGTTTAATTATCAGAAATGTTACCCTTTTTTCCACTTGAATGTTGTAAGGTAAAATGTGTAAATAAGGCTGTAAAAAGATGGATTTTATGTACTTTCACTTCAGGCTGTAAGACAAAAAAAAGTGACTATTTCAAAAGGGTATGATGACTTTCTATGGGCACTGTACATGCCATTTATCCAAAGCAACTTACAGTAGTGAATGCATACATGTTCAGTATATGTACTCCCAATGGGAATTTAACCCACAACCTAAGCATGGTCAGTGTCATGCTCACCCTGCTGAGCCACACAGAACCACAGGCGCACTCTCCAACACCCAGCACATTTTCGGCAAGAGCTTCAAAATAACAGTCCTCTAAAAATATTTCAAATAGCCAGAAGATATTTAGGTAAAGGGATGTGGATTGCCCTGTGATAATATTGGACAATATGAATAGGCCACAATACATTTCTTTTTACAACAATGAAGCAGAAATTAAATGGCCAACTCCAGTCCCACCCACTCTCTTTCAATCTGAATGGCTCACAAATCACCAAAATCATTATGAATATAGGTAATGGGTGACACACATTTCAGGATGGTATCAATATTTTTCCAAAACAGCAGGGGGTTGAGGGCCTTGGGTGGCAAAACGGTAAAAGCATTCGCCCGCTGCAGGTGTGGTTCGAAACTCGGTTGCGCCAGCCCGGCTCTGAGCCCTGATTGGGGGGCGCTGATTGGCTGTCTGCCCGGGAGGAGGGTGAGCCGGCATAAGCTCGCCAAGGAGTGCAGAGGACTTCCCTGTGAGCAATAGGTCAGTTCAGTCTCGGAGGAAGTGGTTCATTGCTGGCCTAAGGGAAGTGGCTTGCCCCACGGAGGCTTGCGGGGGGGCTCGTGAGGGAGGGTAAATCAAAACAAATAGAGGGTATAATTGGCCACCAAATTGGGAGAAAAATGGAGAAAAATCTGAAATAACTGGAGAAAAAAAATATAAACAAACAGCAGGAGAAACTTATTTGGGCAACAGGTTTTTCATATGGCTCACAAATCACCAAAATCATTTATTATTAACCACCATGACAGCTTAATTACATTTCTGAGTATGGTGATGGTCATATTCACACCCAAGATACAGATACAAAGGTGAAGGTGGTTCTGTGTTGGTATGCAATCATTGAGGCACACTCACACCTGGATGCAACTGAGAACTGTGTGCTCTTTAACAGAACGGTGTCATCTGATTAAATGTTTGTTCTATCAATCATTTCACAAAGGCACAATAAACACCAATTATGATCATGAGTATAACTCGAGTATCACCACTGAGCACATGCTCTCTTTTTCTGAAGTCCACCGGGCATAAAAGCCTGTCCAAATCAGTTACAGTCTTCTCTTTGTCTACAAAGATGTCACTCACCAAAATCTATTTGGGTATACAGTGAGCATACAAGCCTACATGAAAATGATTTCAGCATGCAATTCATATTTTGAAAAAGTGGGTTCATAGAACCTTGGGGGGAGACAAATTTACTTTAGCAGGGTTTAGCAGTGGGGGATCCTGGCATAGCTGACATAGGCAGTCACCTAGGGTGGCACGCCGGCAAGGAGCGCACGCACACAGCTCTCTATATGTAGACACAGACACAGCTCACTTCAGTCTCGCTCATCTACGCTCAGCGCTGCACTACAGCACTACGCTAGCATCGGGCAGGCATGATGCGACTTTTTCGTCCCACTGCTTCTGCTGTCTGTCAGCCTATGAAGTCTCCTATCCCTCACCTGCTAGAAGCCCGAAGTGGGGGAGGGGTGAAGGTCAATAGTGCCTCTCAAAATGTAAATAATATCTCAATAGCTACTGATACACAGCTGCAATTTTGCCTGGTTTAAAATATAATGATAAATGAAAATGAGTCTGCACACCACCAAAGTGAAATGGTTTAGTCAATCGTTTAGTCACACAAACAATCGTGTCACACACACATTGAGGTATGTTGCCAAAATTAAAAGATCAAAGCCTTCGGGATTTCAGTTTAGAAAACAGAAAAGAAGAGGGGAAATGGGCCAAAGATAAAGGTATGTGTTATGTCATCTCATCATGAACATTATGTTATGTTTTGAAGTAGTCTAGTATATAATCGTGCTAGCGAAGTATTGCATCAATTGCTATACTAAAGTTAATGCTAGCTAGTAACTCAAGCATTTAGCTAACATTACACTGGCTATAATGATGCTGAACTTTCTCTAAAAAAACACCTTTCTTGACTATCATCATGATCATTTTCTGCGAATGTTTTGGGGTAATAATAGCGCTATACTGTATCACTATGAGCTTACTACTAGCTAGTTACCACGCAAATAGTCCAGCTGAACTAGCAACAAAACAGCAGAAGCTATCTTAATTCTGGTTTGTGCATAATGAACTTTGTCACATTGAGCCAGCCTCAGCCAGTATTGAAAAGGTGCAATTCTGCTGTGTTAAATTTTTACAATTTAATATTTGTGTGCAATATTTTTCAGTATTTCTTTGTCTATTAGTGTATTTTCTTCAAATAAAAGGGGTGCCTATTGGGCCTTGTTACAACAAGGGGGAGGGGGGTATGACTGATCTCGCCTAGAGCATCAAGTGAGCCAGGACCGCCACTGGGGTTTAGAATAGACTAAGTTTAACATGAACATGAAACCACACTGATGCGTTTAAGCTGGAGTTCCTTCTTGTTGTTTGGTGGTTGATTACCCCACGAAGGCGCAGCCGGCGAAACGCGGCGATGTTCTTTTTTATTTAAACGTAGTTCTACTCTGAACATGTCGAACAAATAAAGCCATTTTTATTTCATAAGGAAGAATGTCTTGGTTTTTCTTAGTATTTGGTCCATAAGGCGAAACCCCCTTACAAATAAACACTTTCCTATATGGATTTTTTTCACCGGAGCACCCAGGAACGGGGAACAACGGAACAGATTTCGGACCCAAACCGGCGTATTCTCCACGAACAAACTCCCCCTGTTTAGCAAACCCTACATACAGGGGTCTAAGCCTAGCTCGTTTTATTTTTTAAACATTCAGGCTAACTTCTGAGACCGCATTGCCAAGCTAGTAAATTAACGTATTCCACGAATAATCACAGGCTCGCCCGGGTATTTAAAATGAATTCAAATGTGGTGGGTGATCGCCTTGCTAGTGCCGGGGGGCAGGCAGACCAGCCCTCGCTTGGGGAAGACCAGATAAGCGTCACGACCGCAGGAGGAAGTTCAGCGCTATCGGTAGTGTGAGAATTAGCTAGCTCGCATGCAAACAGCTATCTGACCACCACTATTGGGAAGGCACTGGTGTCGAGCACCAGGTCTTCGTACCCCAAATCTCAATTTACTGCATGTATGAAATCCACAGCGTTATAGTAACATTACTGAGTAGGTGGGTAACCAGATCACAATAGAGAACTAGCCAGCCAGCTACCAAAGGCGGCTAATGAGCTTCGATTGAATAGCTCGTTGGCGAACCCCGGATTATAAACACCTATCTGCAGATTAAGTCCATTACAAAATGGCTAATAACATAAATTACTTACCGTTACATAGCCACGAGACTATAAAGAATATAGACAATTTTGCGCATTCTGGACCCATCTTCCTGGTTTGAGAAACAACAGAACTACACAGGAAAATGGTAATCAAATAAGCGTTTCCGCTTCCGGTCGATATACCAGAACTTCTTATTGCGACTTCGAGCAAGCAGCGGTGTGTTTGGCAACCTGCAGTTGCAACTGAAAGCGGTTTGCTCACAGGAACAGCTCTCCGTTTGCAATGTGTTTTCCCCCCGAATACACCGAAGCGAAAACGGATTCAGACACGGTTAGAGCGTTCTTACCATATATATATCATTGTGTGCTTAAACATAAAATGTAGATACCGCATTGGCTGCGGTTATGTTGCAGCGATACGTCTACACGGCCGCCATATTGGCGAGGGCAAGATCCGCGTCTAAACAAACGCATGTGTATTGAGAGTTTTAAACGCGACCCCTCGCTATCCACGCATACTTCCCCTGATAAACTACTGTAAACATTGCAAAGCTTAATTCTCAAAGAAGAATGGTTTGAATGTAAACCAATTTGTGCGTGAAATTTCCCAATAACAACGTTTTGTTTGTGAACAGGCCCCATGCCCTTTTCATGTTTCTTTCGTATGTTACTTGGAAAATATAATGGAAATTATAACGCATTTAATCCATCCGATCCACTGCTACAACTGAATACATTACAGGCATTTAGCAGACGCTTATCCAGAGCGACTTAGTTTCACTTTTCTTTACATACAATCCATTTATACAGCTGGATGTTCTTTACTGAAGCAATCCAGGTTAAGTACCTTGCTCAAGTGTACAACAGCAGTGCCCCAGGGATCAAACCTGCAACCTTTGCATTACAAGCCCAGTTCCTTAACCATTATGCCAACACTGCTGCCCAAATACAATTTACACTTCCCTTGGATTACGATCTAGCAATGACCCTCTACAGTGTGTGTGTGTATTAAAGTTCCTCCTCTTTACCATGTGTATTAAAGTTCCCTATCTCTACAGTGTGTGTCTATTTCAGTTCCCCCTCTTTTCCTGCAGTAGAATGAATAAGGTGATTTGGGAATGAGCAGTTGATTGTATGACATAAGATCCAGGCCCAATGAAACACACTGCAAACACGTCAGCTCTGAGTCAGGCTTTTATTGGAGTTCTCATCAATTACACAGACAGACACTGCTGGAATATTCTGCAGGTACAGCGGTTAGCAAAGAAACACAGTAGCCAAGCTTTCCTTAAATAGTTTTAACTGAAACTCAATACTTTTTCCAGAAGAGGAATTGTGGGAAATAGAGAGACTGGAAAACTGGAGGAAAAGGCTCAAACAGTACAAAGTTAACGTTTGATCGTGTATTGTATTGATAGATATATATATGTATTTTAAAATGTTCCACTTCCAATAGTTTCTTTTTTTCTTCTCGTCCTCTGGAGCCCCCTCTTGCTCGCTAACGGAACTGCAGAGGGCTGACACGCAGGCCAATAACGTCCTTCCCAATCTCCGTCACCTAAGAGAGAAATGTTTCAGAAAAATACAGTGAAAACGTCAAGGCTGGTCTTGTGACACGCTATGAGTGCATAGCAGAAGGCTTTTATTGTGACGCGTTATGAGATCGTAGCAGAAGTTTGGTCATGTGACGCACTATGACTGCATAGTAATAGGCTGGTTTTGTGATGGGCTATCAGTGCATAGCAGAAGTCTGGTCTTGTGAAGCACTATGAGTGCATAGCAATAGACTGGTTTTGTGACGTGCTATGAGTGCGTAACAATAGACTGGTTTTGTTATGCACTATGAGTGCATAGTAGAAGTTTGGCCTTGTGACTCAAGTGGAGAGGACAGTGGCAGGTGCTCACCTGGGTGACACGGCACACCTGGCCTTTATAGGTGGGACAGTAGCAGGCCCCCGACAGAGGGCACTTCTCCACCGGCCGGCCACGGTACAGCGGGGTGAAGGAGGCGGCGCACAGGTCAAAGGGATTGTGGGGGTCGTAGTTCAGCTGGTGGGCATCTGTCAGGGTCTTCTCACAAGCTGCCAGAATCTTCCGTGTCTGAGAGGGCGTGAGAGAGGGGGAGGGAGGGGGAAAAGGAGAGATGGGGGAGAGAGAGAGGGTTGGACCAAAGTTTCAAGGACCTTATTTGTAAAAATGAAACATTTCACACGACAGCCAGTTTAGCAGGGAGACCACTGTTGTAATTTATGTCACAGCAGTTTGGAGTGTACTTCTATACCTACAGCACATTCAAGCACTTTGTTTTGAGGGACCTGTGGGAACCCTGATATTTGCCATCATAAATGGATGTAAAAGAATGTCAAAAATCACTTTGAGTTTGTTGTTTGAAATAAACAACTGGAGAGTACATATAAAAACTCTTGACACGCTCACACAAAAATGCACATATCCTCACACACACACACACACACACACACACACACACACACACACAGAGAGAAACACACATTACCTGCTGTGCCACCTCTGGCTTTGGCCCCAGCTCCAGCAGGCGTCGGGCAAAGCCAGCTGCAGTCTTGAAGTTGCGCAGCTTGAAGAAGAGATTGAGGGCAGTGCGGAGCACCAGGACCATGTGCACGGGCTGCAGGCTGCAGTGGGTGAAGTAGGCCGCCATCTGATGCAGGAAACACAGGGAACACATACTGTCTGACCCGTCTCCATCACTCGGGAGAGCAATGTGCTGCCCCTGGCATCAGCCTGCCGTCCACACCACAGAGCTCCAACTCCTGCTCTGCTCGAGTAGTACTGTCAGAAACGGGCTTGGACACGCAGCACACGCACGTCAGGAAAACCCATTACAGTTTTTATTTTTTATTTTGACAGGGTGCAAAGTTATGAGTCTGGGAGTTTCAAATGAGAAAAAGGGGCCTTCCAGGTGGTGTAGCAGTAGAATGTCCGATGCTGCCCACTGCGACCGGCGTTAGAATCCACCAGGTCGCAACAGTTTGGGCTCTGGCCAGGAGTGCCACTAGGCGGCAGCAAGAAGGTAAAAGAACGCTGCACTTTAGCCACCTGAAACGTCCCAATACGCTGTATGTTATTGAGGTTCATCCCATGTCAGATCTGTACGTCTATGGGGGGATTAGTAACAGTTCCGTTTGTGGAGTACTGTAAAATAGTTCGAGACGTAGAGATGCGTACCTCACAGAGCCTCTTCTGCTGTTCCAGAGTGTCCTTGGGCAGTTTCTTCCGTTCGGTCTCCATGGTGAGACCCACAATGTACTCCCTGCAGATTGTGATCAGCTGCTGAGCCTGAAAACACACAGTCTGCAACATTAATCAGGGTAGCCAACTGTCGTGTATTAGCCGGGACGTCCCGTTTTTGGGCCAAAATTGTCTCGTCCTGTAGGGGACGTTTCTTGTCCATGTTACAATATACAGTATGTGTTGACTTACATCCACACAACACCATACCCACTTCGCCCCCAGTGGCCCGCCTTCTGTCCCGTATTTGGATGATAGAAAGTTGGCAACCCTACCCTCACACCACATACATCTCTGTGCACACATAGGGAGGAACCTCCATCTTGAAGAGTGAGTCCAAGCTGAAATGTGGTAGTATAGAGTATCCAGATGCGCACTCCGTTTACTCAATATTTCGCAAAAAATCCCATCATCACTTTTGAGAAAACATCAAGAACAATTTTCTTCATAATGGCAGATGCTGGCGAGACTTAAATGTAATGTCAAATCATTTATTAACTGTTTTTGTGTCAATGTTTTCAAATGTTTGAAAACATGCGACGCAGCACAATTTGTTCATATTTTTTACTGAGCCATCCCATTAATTTAATAAACTTGGTTTCCTAATGTTAGCTTTACCTATTTAATGTTTTCCTAGCTATCTAACATATTATAATAACAGTCAGCTATCTCATCATTAATAAAGTATGCTGTCCCAATTTTTTTATTGTATTTTTGTACTTTATTGTATTTATTGTATTTTATTGTGTACCGGTATGTGTTTTATTGTATTGTACTGTCTATGTGTTGTAATGGAAATAAGTCCATGACTTTCTTGTGTAATATCCTTGATTTTTAAAATAAAATGCATGACATGTATTTTTTTATTGACGAAGTCGAAATAAAAACTAAACTAAACTAAACTAAACAGGCCAGCCCATCCACAAAAACTTGGACCTAGCTCAAATACAAATGTGGACCTGATTTTCCCTTCTCTCAGGTAGTTAATTGAACAATTACTGCAATTGATTGGCCAGAGTGTCTTAACACACCTGACTCCCAGGTAAAGGGAGTGTGGAAAAACAACAGTACTCGGCCCACGAGGACCGTGATTTGAGTAAACCTGAACAAGCTTCTCTTGCCCGTTTGGACAGGCAGAAGGTTGGCCGGAGATTGTGCGTACTGGAGTACGGAAGTCCAGTAGCGCATGGAAGTACGCGGTTTGGGCATTAAAGCCATTATCTACTACTACGGCTGCATCTCAACAGTCTTACTTCCTCGTTTCCTACCATCGCCTCCTCTTCGCCGATGTCATTAAACTTCAGAATGAGATGAGCGTAGGAGACAAGGGTAGAGGACAAGGAAATATCATTAGAAATCCCTCGAGTTATGTTAGGTAGTGTTAAAAATGTGCTCAGGTCAAAGGGCATGGCAACAGTGATGCCACAAATGTGTTGGTTTTGTTTGAATTGTTTGTACTGTGCACGAGCATGCTCAGTGGTATGACTTCCCTGCCACTGAAGCAGAAACATTCCAATTTGATGCATTTCCAGAAAATTCTGTAAGGGTCGTGATCAAGGACTGGGACAACGGCCGTACCGTACAGTAAAACAGCACAGGAAACTCCTGTACCAACTGGAACCTTGTGCAGTTAAGCAGCACAAACGACAGAAGGAATGCAGTGCAGGAGCTGAGTATCTGGCGAGTCTAAAGAATCTGTGGTAGCACACCTGTGTGTGCGGACATCGGAACAAACCAGAGAACCCGTCTCTGCCTCCCCCCCACCGGTCACCTCGGCGATCTCCTGCTTGTTGTCGACCACGAGCAGTGGCACGGAGAGCAGGATGACACGGAAGCGCTCCACGGCATCCTCGAAGCGGCCGGCGGTGGTCAGTTGGTAGCACTGCTGCAGGCGGGCGATGAGGTCGGAGAGGCGGAGCCCCACGGCGGGCACGCCCTGCTTGGCGCCCGCCTCCTTCCAGTTGCGCTGGGGGTGCCCGCGCAGGCAGGGCAGCGACGGCAGGCCCAGGTAACATGTGCGCCCACGCGACAGCGTCTGCATGAACAGCGGCTTGTACGGGCTGAACTGGACCACTCCCACCTGGTCGTGCAGGAGCTGCACAGAACACACACACTCGTCAGAGCGCACGTGTGAGAAAGTACAACTGTGTGTAAATGTGTCTGTGTGTTGGGTGTGTGTGTTGTGCGTATGTAACTGTGTGTGTGTGTGTGTGTGTGTGTGTTGTTGTGCATATGTAACTGTGTGTGTGTTGTGCATATGTAACTGTGTGTTGGGTGCGAGTGTGTGTATTGGGAGTATGTAACTGTGTGTGTGTGTGTGTGTGAGTGTGTGTTGTGCGTATATAACTGTGTGAGTGTGTATTGGGTGCGAGTGTGTGTGTGTTGTTGCACGCATATAACTGTGTCTGAGTGTGTATTGGGTGTGAGTGTGTGTGTGTTGCGCGTATGTAACTGAGTGTGTGTTGGGTGTGTGTGTGAGAGTGTGTATGTAACTGCGTGTGAGTGTGTGTGTGTTACGGGTATGTTACGGTGTGTGTGTGAGTGCTGCGTATGTGACACCGTGTGTGTGCTGCATGCATGTGTGTAACTCAGGTGTGAATGAGCCATGGTTACCCGCATGGCGGTCTCTAAGGACCCGGCCAAGATGTGGTCCACAGGAAGCTGGGAGTTGTTGCACCACATCTGGGTGGGGCTAACTCCCTTTGTGGGCGGAACAAAGAAGCCATCTTCAGCTCCGCCTCCTGCACCAGCAGGCAGCTCCTATTGGTGGAGATGAGACGTTAAGAATGACACATACGGTGTGAAACAGAACGCCATACATCACTGCAGGAGGAGAGTTATGGACCAGACATACGTGTATGATTTTGAGATGATTTTGGTAACAACTGATATCATTTATGAAAGGAATTAAGAATATGAATCTCTCACCAGCTCTGGAGGCAGATCCAGATCCTCCTCCACTTCCCAGCCCCCTCCTTCTTCTTTCCCCATCGCTCCTTCTTCCCCCACTCCATCCTGAGCATCCATGAAGCCATCTGAAAGGGGGGAGATGGAGAGACAGTGAAAAGGAGGAAAAAGTGAGGAGAAAGTGACAAGTGGGAGACGGGAAGAAAGAGAGGAAGAGGGAGAAAGTCGCATCGGCAGCACAGAGCAGTGGTCGTTGGAGTACGGCACACACAGAGGGATGGACAGACGGACTCACCCTCGTCCAGCTGCAGCTCAGCGTCCTCTCCCCAGCCCTCCCCTCCTGGAGCATCCATGTCCAGATCTGCAGCCATCTGTCCCGCCTTACCTGTACACACACACACACACACACACACACACACACACACACACACACACACACACACACACACCTTCAGCTTTACCTGTATGCACACACACCTACAGCTTTACCTGTACACACACACACACCTTCAGCTTTACCTGTACACACACACACAGCTTTACACACACACACACACCTTCAGCTTTACCTGTATGCACACACACACACACACACACCTGTACACACACACACACACACACACACACACACCTTCAGCTTTACCTGTATGCACACACACCTACAGCTTTACCTGTACACACACACACACACACACACACACACACACCTTCAGCTTTACCTGTATGCACACACACCTACAGCTTTACCTGTACACACACACACACACACACACACACACACCTTTACCTGTACATACACACACCTACAGCTTTACCTGTATACCCACACACCACACACCACACACCACACACCCTTGGCACTGATGGCTCCCTCGAAGAAGCCCTTGGAGACGGTGAGCAGGGGCCAGTTGGTGTCCAGGGGGTTGATGGGAGGAGGCGGCTGCAGCAGTTGGGCGTCGGGATCGATGTCCGGCACCTGGGGAGGGGCGCGGTTATGAAAATTGGTCACGCACCGTCAGACCAATCACACAGAGCAGAATACGCATGGCCCAATCGGCGCTGATCTGACTCACCGTCTCCTTCTCTGGATCAAACGTCTCCTTCAGTGCCTCTGCCTCTTCATCCATACCGTGAGTCGCAGCCGTCAGATATGCCAGGGACTCTACACACATGCGCACGCACGCGCACACGCACACACACACACATCAAGTTAATGGTTAGACTCAAGAGGCTATGTGGAATGTGGCTGAACAATGGAGTAGAGATGGTGTAGAAACACGGTATGTAAATCACAGAGAAATGTTATGATGAAGGTGGACAGGGATAGAGGAGAGGGATGACAGAGGAGAGAGGTGCTCACTCTGTCCACAGCTCTTCAGAATGCGAACTCTCTCACTGACGTCCCCCAGGTACAGAGCCCCCTGATAGTGTCCACTCATGTCCTTTCTGATCTCCGCTGTACAACACACACACACACACACACACAGCGCTGTTACTACACACACACACACACACACACACCTGTTACTACAAGCGCACACACGCACATGGCCCTACCTATTTTCATCATCTTGCGCAGTTTGGCCAGGTTGCCGGTGATGAGGTACAGGAAGGTGAGCTTGTCGAAGTTCTTGGTTCTCTGGTAGCACATCTCCACCACCTGGTGGTGACCCTGCAGCAGTGCAGCCTCGCCCAGCCTCTCCCAGCAGCCCCGCTCATCCAGGGCCTTCGCTGCCTCCAGCGCCACCTACAGGCAGGGAGGACACCACAATGGTCTGCTTGAAGATTATATACACACACTACGGATACACGTTTACACACTATAGCAGGAGCCCAGATTAACACTAGTCAGATCGTCCAAGACAAATTCGAATTAAGAACGACCTTTAACTTCCTAACTTTAACTGCTGACGACTATCATTTATCCTACCAGAATAGGATTATTATTTATTTATTTTATTTAATTTTTGTAATAATGTTTCTTTCAGATTTTTATCAAATTTTTCTCCCAATTTGTTGCCAATTAGACCCACTATTTAAATTAATCCCCCCCCTAGTAATGTGAGTTCGCTGCCGTAGTCCTGCAACCAGTAGCGACACGTGACCTGACGCCTCTTCCGAGATGGCACTCGCCCAAGTATCAACCGTAACCCGGTATACTGCAGGGCCACTCTTATGCGCAGCGAATCTCATGTCGGCTTCTCTCCCCCCTCCCTGGGACGGACAGCCAATCGCCGCCCCCGGTGGCGCTCCCGGCCAGAGCAGACTCTGGCGAGACGGGGAATTGAACCCCAGTCTCCGTGGCCAGCATCGGACGTTGTAACCACTGGGCCACGCGGGAGGCCAGATTATTAATTTTTTAATGAACTTGAAATATTTCTATTTTACACCAACAGCGCAACACTCATGTACGACTACTGAAGTTCAAATTGGGAAAAGAACCTAAGAACATAATACATAATGAGGAGAACAGGCTGTCAGGCCCATCCAGGCTCATTTCCTAGTCTACAGAATAATCAGTACTGCATCAAGCCTGGACTTGAATACCCCATACTTGAATACACCGTATTTGACCTTGATAAAAACTTCCCCATTTGTCCCCTAACGGCAACAAAAGTTAAAATATTAGAAGCAAATCAGGTTATCGTTTTAGAGTTGAATCCCAAAATACTAGCCAACAGACTATACCTATGCGCACGCACGCATGCACAGAGAGAGTATTGTCACACACACTTGCAGACAGACAGACACACACACACACACACACACACACATATTGCCACACACACAGAGCCAGGCTGACACACACACACTTCTCATCTTTGACACACAGTGCAGCGCCACCTCAGGGTAGCCCTTCTTCTGCAGGTAGGCGATGATGGACTGCCCCACCAGCTTGGCATTCCGCACCATGTGCAGCACCTGAGGAGGTGGGGGTCAGAGGTCACTCACACACGCACGCAGGGGGCCCAGGTTCAAAGGTCACCTGCATGCACGGGGCCCAGGTTCAAAGGTCACCCGCACACCTGGGGGGGCATCTCACCTCCTCGTACTTGCGATTGACCAGGGCCAGTTTGAATCGATACTCGGTGGGGTCGATGGTCAGCACACGCGGGCGGCACTCCCGGTCCAGGCAGTACACGCTGTTCCCCCGAACTCGTGTCACGTAGATGGGCAGGTCCAGGGTCCGGATTATACCATGATCACTGCAGGGAGGGGGCAATTAGTGTGGTTGATTCATGCATTCGATGTGGTTGGAGGTGGTGTAGATATATTTACCCAGAGGTGAGGGCGTATTTGATGTGGTTTGAGGTGATGTGGGTATTTACCCAGAAGTGAGGGCATATTTGATGTGGTTTAAGGTGGTGTAGATATATTTACCCAGAGGTGAGGGTGTTTTTCATGTGGTTTGAGGTGGTGCAGATATATTTACCCAGAGGTGAGGGCGTATTTGATGTGGTTGGAGGTGGTGTAGATGAAGACTCCACTCTCGTCCCAGGCTCCACTCTTAACACGGATGTTCTCATGGATGTTACACAGACTCTCCAACTTCCTGTTGCAGATCATGATGGCTGTGGGGGGGATCAGAATCACAGCAATGAAGAGACGCATGAGAGAGCAACATGCCCACACACTCACTAACTTACTCACACTTATATATATGCCATTTAGCAGACATTTTTATCCAAAGCAACTTACAGTAGTGAATACATACATTTTTCAGTATATGTGGTCCCACTGGGAATCGAACCCACAACCTAAGCATTGCCAACGCCATGCTCTACCCACTGAACCACATATCTAGGCAGAGAGCCAAAAACACTACTTGGACACTCCAAATTGTATTATGGGCCTTTAGTGGTATACAAGACTACTGTATATATGTTTATTCATTTCAACAATACCACACAAACTACTCATAAAGTATTATTCCATTCTATAAATACATTTTTGTCACCTTTTGTGCTAAAACCTCCAACATCCAGTGTTATCCAAATCACTTTTATGTAGCTAAAAAACAACCTAAGCATTGCCAACGCCATGCTCTACCTACTGAGCCACACAGGACCACCCACTCACCTCATTCACCTGAACTCAGCTACCCACTACCCACACTACACAACACTACCCACAGTACACTACCCAAACACTGTACAGACTCTTCACACGCTCGACACACACACACACGGTTGCTGGTGTGTAGTACCGTGTTTGGCCAGCAGGGCGACGTGGCTGGTGTCGGCAGACCACACCACGTATTTGACCTTGGTGATCTTGACAGTGGCGAGCGAGCGCTTCTGCTGCACATCGAAGAGTGTGACGCCGTCAGCGTCCCGCAGCAGCAGGGAACCCGTCCCGGCATAGAAGATCTCCTCACAGCTTGGCACCGCCACCTTCTTCACTATCTCATTCTTCAGGTTCTTTATCAGCAGCTGGAGAGCAGGCACCATCATCATCATTATCATCGTTGTCAATATCACCATTATCACCGATGCCAATATCATCAGCATCACCAATGGCAAAATCATCAACATCACCAATATCACAAATAACATCAGTATCACCACCAATATCATCAATATCACAAATACCAATATGATCAACATCACCAATGTCACAAATAATATCACCAATATCAACACAAACGCCATCCTCAAATGGCAACATGGGACGCACGTATGGACACACGTACAGAGTGCATACGGTCCAGCACAGCGAAGCGGTTCCTGGCGACCCAGACTGCAGTCAGACCGGAGGACCGTTTTCCCTCAGGAGCTGGGGAGACAGGAAGATACAGACAGCGCTTAGATCATCCATAGAGACAAAGTAAGAGAGGTTGGGAGGGAGAGAGATCGAGAGGGAGTGAGGGTAAGAGAGAGGGGGACAAAATTACCATCAGGATTCTGGGAGTCGCTGTCTCGGGGGATGGAATAGAGGTCATAGGTGCTGTTCTCCAGGTTCGTTGCCCTCTGCAGGAGAGGAGGTGTTACTGCACCCACATAATGTACATGATACTACAGCAATCAACACTGTGTGAGTGAGAGAGTGAAAAGAGTGAAAATATGTGAGCGTGTGAGTGAGTATCTGTGAGTGTAAGTATCTGTGAGTGTGAGCATGAGTATCTGAGAGGGAGAGACTTACAGTGCAGAGCAGGACTGCATTCTCTGCTGGGTTGTAGGACATGCTAAACACTGGGAATTTAGACCCGCTAGAAAAAAAAAAAAGAAAAAAACGGCATTATACCACACACACACACACACACACACACACACACACACACACACACACACACACACAGACAGACACACCTGAGACAGCGCAGCTGCATGACAGCAGTGTCCTTGCTGCTGTGGAAGTCGAGCTGACGCAGGAAGCGCTCTTTCACATAGTACAGCATGTTCCCATACACAGCATACGCTGGCCGCTCACGCTCCAACTTAAACACCAACATCCCGCTGTCATGACCTGAGAGAGAGAGAAATCAGGTGTGTGTGTGGTTACCTGCAGCGAACAGGTTGAGGTTGGGCTGTGGACGTGTGTATGTGTGTATGTGTGTGTGTGTGTGTGTGTGTGTGTGTGTGTGTGTGTGTGTGTGCAGGTGTGTGGTTACCAGCAGCAAACAGGTTGAGGTTGGGGTGAGCTCCCAGCACCCAGAAGCGGTCGTGGTCCCTGCGGAAGGTCTGCACGCCGGTGCGTTTGGACATGTCCCACACGCGAATGCTCTTGTCCTCCGAGTTGGACAGGATGAGCTCCTGTCGCGGGTGGAACACCGCACACGACACATTGTTATAGTGCCCCCTGCAGGTGTCCAGCTCCCACGCCTTTGACTCTGCGGACAGGAACACAGAGTCAGGGCACTGCAGACATAGAGTATAGATAGTAGTATTGATTATGCCACTGGATCATGCCACATGGTGGCGCTGGTTGGATGTTCAAGGTGGCTGTTTGGCCAATACCTATTGGAGAATGATGGGTGTGCAAAGATTTACCATCATGAGGATAGAACACTTTCCTATGTGAAACATACTCACACATCTCGTAGATCCAGGAGAATTACATGGCATAGTAAACATTGGAACTGTCTAGATTTGGCAAAACCGTGTCACTACTTTTGTTCGTTACACCCTTATGGTGATCAGGATTCCCACATTGTCAACGATCATCTATTCTCCTAGAGTACCCTGCCTTGAATCGGGATGGGATTGTTTTGCGACATTGCAGTTGATGTAAATTGGCATGTATTGTTGAAAAGACGAGATTCCACCCAATCTGTGCATGTAACACGTCTATATTTCCGGTATGTTTAACTGTGAAATTTAAAGGGGAATGGCCTGGCGGCGGGCCGGTGACAGTTATGGGGTTAAATTGGTTTTGCCCTTGGCTAGCGTTGGCGAGTTCACTGAATGACTTTCATCTTAATGATTTGGATTGAGGTTTGAGAAATAAAACTGTGTATGTGCTCATAGTTCAGTCAATGTGGAGAGAGATGCACTTCCATCTTTATTACAGAAAACACAAGATAAGAGTATACTTCCATACATTTTCTCGGATTATAAAGAATTTAATTTCCCAATCACGGTATGAAAAGCATCATAAGAGAGGGAGAGAAAGGGGGAAAGAGAGGGGAGAGAGAGAGAGATGGAGAGAGGGGGGGGGATAAGTGGTTCAGACTCACCATTCATCCTCCAGATCTTGACCTGTCGGTCATCAGCTCCAGACACGATGAGGGGCATGCTGGGATGGAAGGCGGCCCAGTTCACCCCGCGGTCATGGCCCTGAGGAGGAGGAGGGGTTACACAGGGTCACCTGGCCACACCTTCACACTGTCGTGTCGCTACGCACGCGTTTCACCAGTGTGTCTCTCTCTCTCTCTCTCTCTCTCTCTCCCTCTCTCCGTCCGTCCGTCCGTCCGTCGGTCTGTCGGTCTCTCTCCCTCTCCCGCTCGCCTTTCCCTCTCCCTCTCCCTCTCCCTCTCTCTCTCTCACCTCCAGTATATGTTTCACCAATGTCCTCCCTCTCCCTCAATCCCTCTCTCACCTCCAATACGTGTTTCACCACGGCGTCCGACGCCCCAAACAGGTCGACGCCGGAGATTCCGCGCACCTCCGTTTCCATGGAGCCTGGGGACAGGTTCTTCTTCCGCAGACCTGGAACCAAGAGTCACCACACACCACAGGGGGGAACCAAATACATGTTACACGCACGCACGCACACACACACACACACACACACACACACACACACTTCACTCTCCTGAACTGAATCCAGTCTCAACCATCATCAACGTCATCCTCTCTGCCACCTCTCACATACACCTGCTACAGGAAGTCAGTGATTCGGTTACAGGAAGTCAGTGATTCGGTTATAGGAAGTCAGTGATTCGGTTACAGGAAGTCAATGATTCGGTTACAGGAAGTCAGTGATTCGGTTACAGGAAGTCAGTGATTCGGTTACAGGAAGTCAATGATAGTGATAGGAACCAGAGGTCAGTAATCACACTTATGAGATAGTCTGGAGCCAGGGCAGACCACAGAGGAGGAACACGGAGCATAACTGTGCCTCAAGTCCAGAATCGCCTGCGCACGCACGCACACACGCATATGAACACACAGAGCACAGACACATTGACAAACAGTGTGCACACTGTGTTAGTGTACCCTGTGTGTGTGTGTGTGTACTGCATCAGATTACATACTGATAGTGCACACTGACACGCACACACACACACACACACACACACACACACACACAGTGCACACTGACAGGCCAACCTGTGTGCAGGTGTGGATGTCTCTGGTGGGACATGGGAACAGGGGGGATGGAGTCTGGGAGGGGGAGGTGTGTAGAGATCAGTTCTGATGGGGGACTGAGTGACAGGGGAGGTGAGTATTTAGGAGATTCCGTGCTTGTGTTGAGTGATGGGGGGAAGCATTGGGGCGAGTCCATGCTTGAGAGGGTTAAGTATGTGGGAGAGTCCATGCTTGTGTTGAGAGACCGGGAGGGGGTGAGTATTTGGGAGATTCCATGCTTGTGTTGAGACAGTGGGAGGGTGAGTATTTGGACAAGTGTATGCTTGTGGTGGTTAAGCACTAGGGAGAGTTCATGCTTGCGTTGAGAAATGGGGTGGTAGGTATTTGGGAGAGTCCATGCTTGTGTTAGATGCTGCAAACAAAACATCTGCACACATCGGGGGGGATTACTGATCAACGAGTATCATGGATTAATGATCAGTGTTGAACGTTTGGGTTATTGATTACTATGAAATAGTGTGCGATTTCTGATCAGTGCGAGCGATGGAGATTTTGATTACTGATCATTTTGATATGGATAAGATACTGAGGAGCATGGAAGAGGGATTGATATAAGGATTACTGACTGGTTTGAAGTATGAAAACAGGAACATTGATAAGTGAATATAGCATTATAGCAATATTGTAAATAGATCACCACCATATTCATCAGTAAATATAATGTATGATACGGTTATTGAATATGGAGTGATAAAGATTATATAGCGCTAAAGCTATGTTGGTTGATGACAGTAATAGCATTTGGCCCAGTCGATATGGTTCGCTTGTGCCATTGGTCGCCACCTACAGCACAGTGCTGATATAGACGGAACGCCTGACGGAAAGACTGATATTGATCAGGGGGTATGGTGTGGTATTCTTATTGGTTGGTGACCATTTTGTTGTACCTGAAAAGATCCCCACCTATGGAGTGGTGTCAATATTGACAGGTTCATGGTGGTGGTGTTTTTTTTTTTGGGTGCATTTATCATTAGATTACAGGCCTTTAGCAGACACACTTATCCAGAGAGACTTAGTTGAAATTCTTTACATACGTATATCACGATAATGACGTTGACCGGTGAGCGTGGTGTGCTGATTATATTAAATTAATCTGACGTACAGTACCAGAGACACACACAGCAGCAGCCTGATCAGCATCATTCCAACATGCTGCTCCAATCATCGCAGTGGTGTGTGTGTGTGTGTGTGTCAGTAGGTAGAGTATGGCATTGGCAATGCTTAGGTTGTTGGTTCAATTCCCACTGGGACCACATATACTGAAATATGCATTCACTACTGTAAGTCGCTTTGGATAAAAGCGTCTGCTAAATGGCATATATATATATATAAAGAGCGAGTGTGTGTGTTTAAGTGTGTGTGTCTGTCTGTGTGGGTGTGTGTATAAGAGCGTGTGTGTGTGTGTGTGTGTGTGTGTGTGTGTGTGTGTGTGTGTGCAGTAGGACTTCAAAGATCTGTATGAAGGCTCTTGTGAGAAATGGATGGGTTGGGAATTTGCTCAGAGTTAGAGGTTAGCAGTGGAGGAAAATTAGCTCAAAGCCAGAAGCCAAGTTAGAACATGCAAAACACATAAAACGACATCTCTCTCCAGGAAACCCTCTGCAGAAACCTTCACAGAACCTTCCTCACTGTATTTTTTCAGCTATGTAACACTGCCCAAATCTACTCCCTCTCCAGCTCTGTAAAATCTACATTCCTCGCTCCCTATCCCTTCACCCTCTATCTCCTCCTCTCCCTCCTCCTCCCTCTCCATCTCAATCTCTCACTTTCAATCTCTCTATGGTTTCCAGGGTTGGAGAAAAGAGACGTGCCCACCATGAAGAACCTCTCTGTACAAAAGAGAGGGGGTGAGGGGTGTGTGTGTGTGTGTGTGCAGAAGAGCCCTCAGACACACACCCCACACCCCCGCCCCCACCCCGGCCCATCCCACACGCCCTCACCAGAGATATCCCACACTCGCACGGTCTGATCCAGGCTGGCCGACACCACCAGGTCCTCCGAGGGGTGGAACTGAGCGCACATCACATAGTGATTATGGCCCGTCAGTACGCTGAGGGAGACAGGATGTGACACGTTAGGACAATGTTTAAGACAAAGTTAATCATGGGCTTTAACCTGGGCACACTGGTGATAATCACACCAACATAAAAACAAAAACTAGATCAAAATGCTTAAACGGGTCAGTCTGCAAAATGAAGTACGTGGCAGTAGTTCCCCCAACTCACCAGACGCAGGTCCTAGACTGCCAGTTCCAGATGCGGATGGTCTGATCATCAGAGGCACTCAGGATCCAGGGGTACTCCTGAAAGAGAGAGAGAGAGACAGAAAGAGAGAGGGAGATACCAGGAGAGTGTGAGAGAGAGAAAGGGAAGGGGGAGAGGAGGAGGAGAAAAAGGACAACATTCAGACTAATGAAGAGTGGCATTTCCAAAAGTCAAACATCAAAGTCGAACATTAAAGGGAATGTTTGTACAACAGCCTTGGAGCAGGTAACAAGGTAAAAGGTAGAATTAGTGAGATGAGAAGGGGGTAGAACGATAGAAGGGGCAGGGCAGGGTTAGTGGGGGGTCAGACTCACATGGTGGAAGAAAGTGGTGCGGATGTAATCCAAGTGACCCAGCAGAGTGAACAGGCAGCGTCGTAGTTTGTAGTTCCACACCTGAGAGAAGGGAGAAAACACCTTACACACACCTGTATACTCCAGGACACACACACCTGTACCTTACATACACCTGTACCTTATTGTATGCACAGTAAGGCCTCTTACCTTGATCTTGTAGTCGTCTCCTCCAGACACAAACAGGGGCTGCTGCTTATGGAAATCAATCCCTCTGACTGGGCCTGCAAACCATGACATCACAAGATGTCATCTTCCAACACCATACCATGTATGTGTGAGAGCATGTGTGCATGTGTGTGTGTGTGTGTGTGTGTGTGTGTGTGTGTGTGTGCACCTGTGTGTGTGTGAGTGTGTGTGTATGTGAGAGCACCTGTGTGTGTGTGAGTGTGTGTGTGTGTGAGAGCATGTGTGTGTTAGTGCGTGTGATTAAATGCAAGTGTGTGTATATGTGTGTGTGTGTGTGTGTGTGAGAGAGAGTGCATGTGTCTGTGTGTGACAGCAAGCGAGCGAGCGTGCATGTGCGTGTGTATGTATGTATGTATGTATGTTACCGTCATGCTCATCAAACTTGTCGATCAGGGTGCACATGCGGTAGTCCCAGAGCTGAATGACTCCGTTGTGTAGGCTGGCCAGAATCCAGGGCCGTTTGGGGTGGAAACTCAACCCTGAAACATTGAGAGAGAAAGCACATGAGAGAGTGAGAGAGAAAGGGAGAGGCTCTTAGAATTATATTGGATTCGGATTTAAAAATAATTATTTTCTATTGACTGCTGGTGATCTGAAAGGCTGAAATTTCATGTTTAAACCAATCATTCCTCTCAACCTACTGTCCTTCATTTTGCTTGATTAACAATGACACAACTCATCAGCTGCATAATCAATATCAGATTTGGCCACAATTTTGGTTCGTACACCTTGACAGAGCGAGAACTGCAGTGTTTGTGTTCATTATAAATGTAATATTATCAACCACGGTTTAAAGACACAGGCAAGCAGCTTGGTGAATAAATATGAACAGAGAGGGAAATGTCCACCCTAACCGTGCAATGGTGAGCTGTCAATTTACTACACATCAAAACAGGTTTATTATCACTTAACTTTTTTCTTTTTTCTTATAAATTTGTATGACTCGTATTGCAGGTTTGACTCGTTTAAATTTGCTTTGTAAATTTGCTTTTAAGCAGGTATCCACACTTTATCTGTCAGTCAATAATACAACTGTAAATAGCATAACCCATTTCTAGAGGAATTACTTGCCAAATAGCACACTACCAAAAATAACTGTGTGGCTCAGTAGGTAGAGCATGGCGTTGACAACGGTTAGGTTGTGGGTTTGATTCCCACTGGGACCACATATACTGAAAAATGTATGCATTCACTACTGTAAGTCGCTTTGGATAAAAGCCTCTGCTAAATGGCATATATTAAACAGGGCCTGTCCAAGAACCGATCTGACTGATCAAAAGTTCTGCGATGTGAATATGGGAAATTGTATCCTTCATGGCATTCACATCGATTTCTGATATAATATGGACTTAGTGGGTAAAACATTGCAATCCAGGGGTTGCAATCGTGGCAGGAACAAAAACTACCATCCTCAGGGCCGAGTTTGAGAACCCCTGGTTCACATAATCATGAAAAGTACAGATCTTTCTGAGGCTCGTTTGCTAGTCTTTGTTGCACTTTGGAAGTGAAAGTTGGAGCAATATTTAAGGGATTTTTAATTGAATTTATTCTAGTTAAGTGCACTGTTTGTAGCGGAAAATCTTCTAAATTGAACTTATAACGTATATAAGTTACAAGTTGTTATATATATATATGCCACATTTGGCACTCAGTTTATATAGTCCCAATGGGAATCGAACTTATTGTTTAAATGATCAAAACCACGCAAAGATCGGGTTAAAAGCACAACGTTTTAATTCCTCTGCAGTCAGAAGGGGGGCGGTAGATTTTTATTTTTTAACTGGTTAAGTTCAAAATAATGTCGTAAATGATACTATAATAACCACCAGACGGAACATACTAGCTGATGACAAAACAAACCAAAACGTAACGTAAATAGCTTTGTTTCACCACGTTGTGCATTTTCGGTTTTTACTTCGTCCAGAGTCAAGCTATTAATCATTTCAATGGAGAGCTTTGCGATGTTTCTTTTAATGTAATGTTTTGCTTAGTGTTCGATTCCACAATGGAGGATGTTCTATGCTAACTAGCTAGTCTGTCATTTTCTTACGGATCACCTGCTGGTAAACTATACCTAGTAGCAAAAAAAGGCCAAGCTCAGCGTCCACCCTAACTAACACTTTAGGAATGTGTATGCCTAACTAACAAGCAAATCATTTCAGGGTGGTTCTAGTTGGGTACCCCTAGCTTGACACCGTATGGGACATGAAGATGTTCTCTAAACATGCATGTGTTACTGAGCTCGTGTGCAGTTCGTGAAACTGAAGTTCGTACTGCAAATAAAAACAATCAAGACTTGTGAGGTGGCAGACTTATAGAAAGCTCGCCAGTTGGATAGGTGATGGTCAAAGATGTCTATTCACGCATAACCCTATCAAACTTAGCAGACGTAGCTTAATCGACCCGGCCCACAAAATTATACAACACAACGAACCGTTCTAAGCACAAAAACAAATAAAATATGTTTTATGGTGATAGCAAGCTAGCAATAATGTGTTTTACATTACCTTTCACTCGGGCCGACTTCGTCTCGAATTTGGTCAGCATCGTCTCTGGCAATGGAAAAGTCGCACTTTGTGAGTGATCAGTTTTCCCCTAACACTTTCTCTACAAAAAAACTGATTACTGCACATTAATTTCGTTGTTTTCAAATGAAGGCCGTTTTATTCTCGTCAGCTCCCAGGTTGACAGAGCTAATCTCGCACTGCGCTGTGCTTCCTCTGACCGAGTCCCTGACACGTCACCCTGCCCGTAGTACAACCACTTCCTGTCCGGAGAACAATAAAGTTTTGAATACAAAATATCCCGAAAGTACCATAGATAGTACATACAAGCAAAGATCGCGATGTATGCTCGCTAGAAACGTTAGGGGGTATTCGTGTGGAACGAGAGAGGTTCCACAAAAACAGTTCTTTTATAATGCCTAGGTGGTTAGGAAAATACTACTTTAATGATCGGAAAATAATTCCATGACACTTCCCCCGTTATAACACGATGTTTCCTCATGTATATATGTATGAAGTTAATTCATGTTTATTGAAAGACCCACACACCTGCAGCTTGAATAAATATGCTGTTCCGTTGGTAAAGGGCGGATCTTTCATACATTAAGAGCAACCTGTCTAAACGCATGTGTAGTAAATTCACAGATGGACTACAGTCTTGACTTCAATTTGCGGTGTATCCACCCATAGATATAAAGACGTAGATGGCTCGTTCACCCTGTTCAGATGAGTCTACGCGGCCGCCATATTTTGCTAAATACGCATGCGTATTCAGAAATGCACACTTCCCCCTAATAAACTCTACGGTAACACGCTTAATTCTCAATACATTTTCGTTAACTTTGGCTTGTTAACGTGAGAAATTTCTGCATAACATGCAGGTTATTTGATTTCCAAATTTCACAATTGTTGAGTTTCCTCAACGATTTTCCGCAGAACCTGGCAACCTAATACATTTATAACAACCACTCTCGAACTGCTTTCTTGGCAGCTTCAAACTATAAAAATATCAGTTCTGACATTTTGACAACTCATGTATAACAGCTGTTTTTACAAATAGCTGGTCTGTGAAATCAAGTTATGCAGAAATTTCTCACATTTATAACAAGCCAAATTTCACGAAAATTGGTTGAGAATTAAGCCAGTTACAGTATATTTTATCTGGGAAAGTCCAACATACAACAGCAGCCAATGTAGTATCTACGTTTATAGATCGATGGGACGGAAGAGATCACTTATAAGCAAATGCAATGCACCCCGGACCTCCATATTTATATCCAGTACTTCAATACCAACCGGAACTCATTCCCTCCACAGGAAAATACGAATAGCGCATAATCTCTATGGCTCGGTCACTGAAGACGTGACGTTGTGTGGTGGCCATGTTGACAGTGGATGCCTTTTGTAGGCTACATTTTGTTTGACATGCAATATACAAAACCCTTGTTGCTGTACACACATGCAATAACACGTAAGTGGTAGAGGTACGCACTACAAGATATGTTGTTTACAGACCCCCCAATGTAAACAATAACGTTTTAATGCATCCACAAAATTCATTTTAGATTTGGGGATGATTTCTAAATTGCCAATCTGAAGTAAAATAGCGTTGGTCCTTTAACAAGTTGCAAACTCTGAATTAAAACTGGATGACAATACTGTACAAGGCTATTGATTTAAATTGTACTGGTGTGAAATTGTTTACAGACCGTATTCGTGTCTTATTAGCCCATATGGACGTCGTCGTGAGACGTGCACTATTATAAAATATTAATTCATGCCTGCACACCCCTAAATTAATATAGAACTACAACTGCCACGAGAGTGCAACATTTCATGGCGAGTGGTGGGGCCTGTAGTTGCAGTTTAATTTTGTACTTTTACGTTGATCCCCCAATTCCTTGAAGAAAAGGGTTAGTTTAACAGCTATAATTTACGGAAGCCTTGAACGGCCTTGTGTGTATATACAGTGCATTTGGGAATTATTCAGACCCCTTCACTTTTTCCACATTTTGGTAGCTATGTTTCAGCCTTATTCTAAAATTGATCAAATCATTGTTTTCCTCATCAATCTACACACAATACCCCATAATGACAAAGCAAAACCAGATTTTCAGTATTTTTCTCAAATGTAATAAAAATAAAAAACTGAAATATCACATTTACATAAGTATTAAGACCCTTTGCTATGACACTTGAAATTGAGCTCAGATCCATCCTGTTCCCTTTGATCATCCTTGAGATGTCTCTAGAACTTGATACAGTATAATGTCCCACAGTTCACAGTGCAAAAACCAAGCCATGAAGTCCTAGGAACTCTCCATAGACCTCCGAGATAGAATTGTGTTGAGGCATAGATCTGGGGAAGGGTATAAAAACATTTAGGCAGTGAGCCAAACCTGTACTGTGCTAAAAATCTGTTCCAGCACAAAATGATGGAACCTACACACATTTGTAACATTAATTAATCAAGAGATCGGTTGGGACCAAAACCAGCATACACGGAGTTACTCCAGGACTCCAGGTTACCAACAGATGCCGTTAGCTCGATCAAGATCGAGCGTACTCTTTCCATCATCAATGTACACTTAATGTACACTTACAGTACATGTAGTCGAAAGTAGCTATATAACGCGACTGTTTGTGAGAACAGATGTAGATATGCTATGATCTTTGTCTACCAACGGATGCCGTTAGTTAATGTACAATTATAGTACATGTAGCCTACTCGAAATTGGCTATATAACGCGACTGTTTGTGAGAAAAACAGATGTACACTGCCGGTCAAAAGTTTTAGAACACCCCCATTCTCCATTTTTACTGAAATTTAAGCAGTTGTCCAGCAAGTCCAGTGAATAACCTGAAATGGTACAAAGGGAAGCGGTAAACTGGCAGAGGTTCAAAAAAAAGTTTAGGTTACCAAACACTGAAAAATAATGTGATTTTTTTGGCAGTGAGTAGTTTCCTACACCATCAATAAACTCTTGGAAATTGGAGGAAACTCTGACAGGAAGAGGTCTGGCAGACCCAAAGCCACAACAAAATCAGAAGACAAGTTTCTGAGAGTCAACAGCTTGCATGATAGGCGGCTCACAGGGCAACAGTTTTAAGCACAGTTTAACACTGGTCGAAGTAAGGAAGTCTCAGTTTCAACTGTGAAGAGAAGACTTCGAGCTGCAGGTTTGACAGGTCGAGTGGCAGTAAGCCATTGCAACTTACCTTTCTAAGTTGTATACTAACAATATAATAATAATGCTAATAGGTGCCATTAGGATCGAGTGCAGACGTAATTCAGTGATTCGGTGATATGTTGTGAAATATATTATGCTATTATATCGAATGTGCTGTACAAATATATTGATTTGGTTGGCTAAAAGATTTTTATTAAGAAACAATATTTCTTGTAGGCTACACCTATGGTGTATTTGATGGTCACCAACAACAATCAGCCGGTAAGCAGAAATATGTACGTAAGACTAACCTTAGATAAGGGAGTTGGTCTGCCGCTCAGTTTCTAACCGAAGATCCCAACGCAACAAAAGACACGATTAGCTCGCCGAGGGTCCTGGGTCCTGGGTCCTCACATTTTGTAGCGGATGGTCATGTGTTAATGTATGCATCTGAGCTCCACTGCTACATTTATTCAGAGATATCAATTCAAAGTTTTCCCACACTTGAGAACGGTAGCTCCTCTTTCTCTCTGGCTCCATCACAACACTGAAATAAACGCAATGTAATCCACTCTTCACAATGACGACTAAACAAAGCAAGCTCCGAAGCTTCAGTTTGAAATGACTACGAGTTTGAAGCACACATGGGAGTTTCGGTGACAGACGTAACATCACTACTCATAATTTATTGTAACGCGTTTAATATCTTTCATTACATTTACATTTTTACATTTTAAGCATTTAGCAGACGCTCTTATCCAGAGCGACTTACAAGATGTGCATAAATACATGGTAGGAACAATCATAGTTAGCACAAGAGATCAGTGCAGTAATACAGCGATAGACATCATTGCAGGCATCTGTGTACCATACCTGTAGCACTAGGAAGTAAAAGGTTAGTAATTATTATTTATTTTTTTATAATGGGGGGAGGAGGGGTATAAAGTGTTGAACAAGTAGGCAGTGGTGATGACAATTAGTTAGATGGACAGAGTTCAGTGGTAGTGAAGTCTGAAAAGGTGGGTCTTGAGTCTCTTGCGGAAGATCGCAGGTGATTCTGCGGTCCTGACCGACTAATGACCGATTGCAGGAGGTCATTCCACCAGCGAGGGGTCAGGACAGAGAAGAGGCGAGACTGCGAGGAGCGGCTGCCAGGCAACCGGAGGGATGGGGCAGACAGTTTGCCAGAGGAGGCAGAGCGGAGGGGTCTGGCTGGGATGTAGGGAGTGATGAGTGACTGGAGGTAAGGGGGAGCAGTACCTCTAGCCACTTGAAAAGCAAGCACCAGTGATTTGAATCTGATGCGTGCTGCGATGGGGAGCCAGTGCGTGGGTAAACTTCGGCTGGTTGAGCACCAGATGAGCGGCAGCATTCTGGACAAGTTGCAGTGGCTTGATGGCACAGGCCAGTAGGCCTGCCATCTTGCCATTCTATGTCAACAAATTGGAGCTTAATGATTTGTATTATAATTTTGATAAAATACTAGTAACATATTAACGATTTGGGGAATATAGCGCAAACTAAAGTACTTTTTGGAATTCAAAGGAAATTCTGATGCATTAGTTTAACTAGAGCAGTTTGAATTTCATAATGTGGCATTTTCTATGAGTGTTTCTCCACAACTTAAATGACTGCACTTCATACACATTGAATAGCAATGTCCTTATAGGCTTTTAAAATAACTAAATTAGACATGGAATAAATTGAGCTACTCAAGTCAAAAATGGAAATGAACTGTGATGTAACACCAGTGTACTTCAAGTAAAACAAATGGATTTCAACTAACTTGTATATATTTTAAATGAGAATTTTAATCCATTCCATCTGCCTTAGTCTTAGTCCCTGGAAAAAAAATGTGTCCATGTTTTGGCATCAAAAATGCTCTTTGTCCTAATGTAACTGTGGCTGGTTCTGCCCGCAGCGAGTTTCGAACCAAGGGATCTCGACGCGACAAGAGAGCGATTTAGCTCGCCGAGCTAAAGACTCAAGTCCATAACTCTGGGAACTAATCGTACTCTTATCCACGTCACCTTCTGCAGCGGGCACTCACATACCAGAGCTCACCCACTACACTCTCCCCCTCGAAACTCCTGCGGCAGCAACCACGGCCCGACCAATTACCATCAGTCATACGATCCGAGTCACGGCACCACTGTAACTGAGGCTGGTTCTGCCCGCAGCGAGTTTCGAACCAAGGATCTCTGACGCGACAAGAGAGTGATTTAGCTCGCCGAGCTAAAGACTCAAGTCCCTAACTCCGGGAAATAATCGTGATCTTATCCACGTCACCTTCTGCAGCGGGCGCTCACATACCAGAGCTCACCCGCTACACTAACACAAAGACAAAATACATTTAGACTGGTGGACAATATCATGTGACACATATACAACTACAAACTCATACTTGGAAAGTTGTCATGCCACTGTGCGTAAAAGTTCCTCAGGATCAGGCAGAGGACCACATCACAGCGCCGGACACTTCCACGGAGTGCCCTTCTTGCACACTTTGCATTTCCTTCTGCCTATTGTGGCCCGCATTGCCCTGTTTTCGGTGGCGGGGGCGATTCATCATGCTAAGGTGTCTGGCAAAGTCTGGCGGTACACCACACAGCCTGGCTGTGAGGTTCCCCATGAACTCAAGGTGAGTCAGTGGTTTTTGTTGTCTTTCCATAAGATCTCTTTGTGGGCGAAGTAACTGTTCATTGCGGCAATGTCAATTAAGTGGTACAGCAGGGTTCTGTACCACCGTATGATCTTGTGATGTACGGAGTAATATTGAACCAGCTGGTCGGACAGGTCAACCACCCCCATGTACCTGTTGTACTCCAGTACAGGAGCAGGGATGGGGATCGAGATCACTTGCCACTGTCCTTCACATGATAAGTGCATTTTTAGGGGTGGTCGTGACTTATTTTCATGTATGTCAGTAAGTGCCACATGCTTGGAACCGCAAGGCGAGCAGATCTTTGAATAGTCTAGGACTCATGTAAAAGTTGTCACAGAAAATGTGATAGCCTGTGCCAAGATAATTTCTGTCTATCAATGCTACAACAGAGTTATACAATAGGCCTTGCCCTGAGGAAAACTGAGACTTTCCTGTGTAGATCCACCGTGTACCCGTTGCTTGAGTCAGCTAAGACAAAAAGCCTCACACCCCACTTGGTTGGTTTGGCCTTCATGTATTGCTGCATTCCAATTTTGGCTTTAATGGGAACCATCCTTTCATCGACAGCAAGATTCCTTCTGGGATGGAACAGGGCCTTGCATGCAGTGCGGATGTCATTGTACAGAGGTCTGAGCCTGTGAAGGTGGTCATATTCTGGTGTGTGTCACGGCCCGCCCCCCCCCCCCCATGGGTATTTCTTGTCTTTGGCAATGTTCTTTGCTGCCTGTTTGTTTGTGTTTTGACAGAGAATTTTGATTGTGCTAGTGTCAAAAAAACCTATTGAAGAGCTCTAGGGGAGTTGGAATTTCCGCTGTGAGAATTTGGATGCCAGGCAGCCTTTTGGGGCAGAAATGTAATGCCCTCGGTGTGATGTCTGGCTCTTCCTCTGTTCTCCACAGATGGCCTGATCATGAGGAAGTTTGCTGTGGTATGGTTCCACGCCCTCTACCTTGCTGTCCTCGTCCACGATGTGATGTAGTGGAGAGCCTTGGATGGGATGAAGATGACTAAGTGCTCTTAGCTGGTGAAGGAGATAGGCACTTGTGTGGGTAATTGGAGTGGGGTGCCTTCACTGGACACAGGAGAATGCTTCGGTGCAGGGGTTGAGGTGCTGGGCCTTGCTGTGCTCCTTCCGGATGATCTGAGCTGTCTTGGTTCTCTGCTGTGTGCCGTCTCTGGTCTTGCTGTAGGGGTGGGGGTTGGGGTCTAAGGTGCTGGGCCCAGGTTGTGTGGATGGGGTCTCTTCATCCTCTGAACTGAAATAAATTGATATAAACTGTCATTAAAAGTGTGAATGTAATTCACAGATTGTTAACAAAACTTACACTAAGCCAACTGTTCCTGGAGCAGTACCACAGGGAGGTACAGACACATACACACATAGATATAAAAACATAGATGCCTCAAACTGGGGGTATACTTAAAACTAAATCGAATTTGGCGTGTTTTCACAGGCTGTCAAACTGCTATCGAATACAGTGTTGCGAGCAAATGGCAGTATACTCGCTGCGACTTGAGATCTGTTCTTTTAAAGACACTAAAATACCAAAGATTTTTAGATGGGGGCCAGCTTGCTAAAGTCACTATTACTTTACACAGAAATACCAATGCCTGAAAGCTTGCCAAAACAAAGCAAGCATTCAGGCCAGGCTAGATGCTGGATGTTCTTTAGTTGGACATGAACACCAAGCTGAGGCAGATCATTATGTATTCTTATGTTCTATTCTTATGTTCTTATCCTTTTTACCATCTCCCTATAAAGATTATGCTGCAATTGAACCAAAGCAAACATCGGGCTACAACAGACAGATAGCCATCCATCCTTTCCCTCCCTATAAAGCTTATGCAACTTGCTAGCTATCAACAAGCTATCTAAGTACACACTAAAGATAGAAGTGGTTCTATTTTTCTAATTGGGTAGGAAAAGTAAGCAAGATTACTAGATAAGTGCTACTCTGCAATACGTCTTAACGTTTATGCTTCTGCTTCTGCGAATCTGTGAACATGTACGCGTGTCGTATGCTGACGTATGCATAGGTGCTTGCCAACATACTTGCACGTAATGTTAACGCATACACTAGGGGGCATCGTCGCATTTACTAAACTAAAGAATATACAGAATACAAAGAAGAAACCCAGAAACGGAAATCCGTTATCACCCCCGGTGTAAACAAAGGCTGTGTCTCAAATTGCATACTTGCGTCCTGCGTTCTCGTGTACTTGTAAGAACACACTTCCAGTGCGCTCTACCGAGAGTGCAACAACGCAAAGCGCTTAAAATCCCTTACATTTGAAACGTACTTGTACTTTGACGTCACCACTCTTCTGACCTTCGCAAGAAATACATCCGGCGCAGGTTACATTGAAGCAACATTGTTGTTGGAAGTTGCCCATGAGCTTATTATACGACTGTGTGGTGAAAGGTTGTTGGTACTGATTGACATACAAAGTAAACGGGGGGAAAAAACCTATATGTATTTTCAGGTTAAGATGCGATTATACATGGTTTTCATGCTAACAATAAGCCATTTCCAGTCAGTAACATGTTTGCAGTTTTATGTCATTGCTGCGTTTTATTTATAGCTAACGTAGTTGGCTAACGTTACGTTTTCAAGTGCTTGGTTGATGTTACAGGAAGGTTTTTCATTTAGGAGACGCTTTTATCTAAAGTGACTTATGGGGTAGATGAAGACTCCACTCTTGTCCCAGGCTCCACTCTTCACACGGATGTCCTCTTGGATGTTACACAGACTCTCCAACTTCCTGTTGCAGATCATGATGGCTGTGGGGGATCAGAATCACAGCAATGAAGAGACAGATGAGAGAGCAACATGCCCACACACTCACTAACTTACTCACAGTTTTATATATATGCCATTTAGCAGACACGTTTATCCAAAGCAACTTACAGTAGTGAATGCATACATTTTTCACTATATGTGGCCCCAGTGGGAATCGAACCCACAACCTAAGCATTGCCAATGCCATGCTCTATCCACTGAACCACATATCTAGGCAGAGAGCCAAAAACACTACTTGGACACTCCAAATGGTATTATGGGCCTTTAGTGGTGTACAAGACTACTGTATATGTTTGTTCATTTCAACAATACCACACAAACTACTCATAAAGAAGTATTATTCCATTCTATAAATACATTTTTGTCACCTCTTTGTGCCAAAACTTCCAACATCCAGTGTTATCCAATCACTTTTATGTAGCTAAATAACATACCAAACTATACCTTTGTAATTCCACCTGAAACAGCAAACTAAACACCCACACAACAGTCAAAGTATCCAAATCACTTTTATTTAGCTAAAACCATACCAAGCTATATACATTCTATACAAACTATATACTGTAACACCCTACAGGGTGTTTTATCCAGTTGATTGGGTGTTAATTAGATGATTAGTTGCAGGTGGCAGTCGTTTTGGTCCTGCGAGGTCAGGGTGTGATGGGTAGATGGCACCATATGAACCCTTGCACATGGCTCTGCCTGCCAGGTTGCCACAATACACATAATACATAAATAGCATGTCAAAACAACAAAAGCCATTTCCAAAAAATAATATTGTCATATTGTCCATACATGCCAATAATAGTGGGGGCTGGTTCAGGGGCAGCTTTTTTACTTTATACATTGTGCTTGTCATGCCAGATATTGAAGCAGTCTCTCTTGCGCTGAAAGCACAATGTAACATCACATGTCAACTGGAGACTTCTGGTGGCATTCCACGCACCTTCGCCTACCAACAGTGCTGTCACCACTGATATACATTGGCTTGTGTGAAGCAGCAGGTGGAGGAGGGGGAGCGTGTACAGGGTCAGACGTGGATGCTGATCAGCATCCACAAGCTCCATGATGAGCGTCTCCCGGAAAGCCTTCTGGGTGAAGTTTGATTGAGGTTTTTAAATTCCTAAAAGGGATTAACAAAGTAAAATACCAAAGATTTTTTAAGATAAGTGGGGTCAGCAGAACAAGAGGCCACAGGTGGAAATTAGTTAAAGGCAAATTCGGCACAGATATTAGGAAGCTTTACACAAAGAGTTGTCAATGCCTGGAACAGCTTGCCAGGTCGGGTAGTAGAGGCAGAAACGCTTGGGCTATTCAAGTCCAGGCTAGATGTAGTACTAGATACTCTTTAGATTAGGACATGATGAGCCTAGTTGGGCCGAACGGCCCATTCTCATCATGATGTATTCTTATGTTCTTATGTCCTTCTCCTTCTTCGACTTAGCCAACTGCTGGTGGATGATGAAGGCATTGGCCACAGCAATGTCTTGTACCACTTCCTTGTTTTGTGGATGACATTGTAATACCCAATAAAGGCATCTTACAAGTCCACTCCCCCCATGTGCCTAAATGAAGAGGTAAAGGAAAGGAAACATGAGAAAAACAATACAATTGGGTAACAATACAACTGGAATATCAATGCAACAAATCAAAAGTACATAAAAATATGATTGAATAAAAAAACACTTGAATTGTAGTTCTGCTCCTGGGATGGGGACATCCACACGTGACCACTTCCCACCCTCTCCCTTCATCCTCCTCCGGACAGTGTCTCTTTCATATGCTTTAGGAATGGTAGAGCACATTACCACCTCTCGTGTGTCCTTCCACTTCACATAAAGTAAATCATAGTCTCTTATCCACCTTATACTTCCCATGGATGCATTTCTCGGCAAGTCATTGCTGTGGGTTTTGGGGAAACCAACCCCGTTTTGCCGAATAGTGCCACGCCACAAGCCCACACTTTTTCCTGGAGGAGGTCCCTGAAAAGGGCAGGACTCGTGTAAAAATAGTTAACATAAAGCTTGTAGCCCGTGCCCAACAACTTCACATCTACTAGAGCCATCACTGACTCATAGCTAAGTCATTTGCCCTGCTCCACAGGGGACTTCCCTTCATAAACAAAAAAGTTCCATGTGTATGCTGTGCAGGAGTCTGCCAGCAGGAACAGTTTATATTCCCACTTTGTTGGCTTATTTTTAATATACTGTTTCAGTACAATCCTGGCTTTTGATGCCACAATTGTCTCATCGACCGAGATATATTGTGAGGGTTGAAAATAACTTTTGCAGGCCTCTCTGATCTCTTGATAAATTGATCAAATAAATTGGCGATCATAGGCTACTGCTCCCTTCTTCTCATTCTCTTCATCCACCTTGTGGTCACTGAGATGAAGTGCATTGCTGATGTGCATACATTTTCGAAAATACATTATGCTGGCAGGTGGTGGCAGACTGTACAAACATGACTTCCTCCAGTAGTCGGGCAATGAAGGGAGCTTAGTCAAACCCATATAAATGCCACGAATTTGAGTAAGTCCTCATAGGTAATATTAGTCCATGGCTTATCTTCTGCCTCGTGACGATTGGCGCTGTAAGCATTTATGTAGTGAAGAATTGTTTGCATCACTGACATTGGAAAGAATAACTGAAAGAACTGTAGGACACTGTAAGATGCCGTGGAGGGCAGTTGTGGTTTGGGTGGTCTTTTTGGCTTGAATGTTGGCTGTGGTGGCACAACATCCTCCTCAGTGTCATCATGCCATTATTCCACAGAGGTGCTGGTGGAAGCAGTGTCTGTGGAGCTACTCCCCCTCCCTCTGCTTGCTCTCCCCTTGCCACCTCTGGCACCAGCAGGTCTGTGTGATGTGGTAGCAGGGGCTGGGGTGGTGGAGACAGAAGTAGATGAAGCAGGCTCCCAGTCTTCATCAGATGAAGGCCTATTGTACAGAACATGAAAAAATGACAGAAAAAAATAGATGACATCTAGTTTACCAATCCATTGATTGCAATTTGAATCAAGTCCCCCCACCACACAGTTCTGTCTGCCCCCCACCCCCATCCTGTGGTCTCTGCAGCACACACCTTACACCTTTTTCCCCCTTCCCCTTTCTTTTGCTAAAATAGACTTCGTAAGTACAAAACATTTCACAATTTATAAACCAAATGTATTAATAGAAACAGAATCGGCATTACACACCTGGCCAGTGGCGATTTTACCACGGGTGCAGGGGGTGCAAATGCTGTTGGGATGAAAATATTACCATTTTCAAATCAATGTCAAAAAACATTTCAAAGAAAATGATTTTTGAACATTGCACCCCTTGTTTTATAACCCCAAAATCACCACTGCACCTGGCCAAGGCATTTAATTATTATTTTTCTAGTTAGCTAGTTCGGTTCGGTTATATGAGGTTCTACTGTATTTATAAATCTTCAAAAAACATTTTTGTCAAAATACATATATACTCACCAATCTAACAATTAGTCCAGACCTTCCAGAAACATTTCCTGTTCTGTAGTCGACGCTGTCAGCGTCACTTTCATCATCTGAAGAAAGATATTCAGTGTTGCTGACTCTGTCTATCTCTTCCAGAACTTCATCCACGTTATAAACCAGTTTTCGAGTATCTTTACTCATTTTTACTTCATAAAAGGTACGAAATGTATCAAATAATACGTGCGTAATTTAATCAACTAGTCTCGTCTCAACATTCTCTCGCTCAGCTGCACTTTCTGCATCCAAACACTCTCTCGCTCAGCTGCGCTTTGTGCGGCCTAAACTTTTTACACACTGTAAGTATAGTGTTCATTTTCAAAGAAAAAGTGACATATCGTTAAATTAGTTATTTCATTGGCTACAATCCCTGCCAGTTAGGAAATTAAAAACTTTAGCTGGGCTTGCTAGTAGTAGTGGCCCACGACGACTTTTATGTTGCATGAAATTGAGCCACACATGTTAGCTAGCAACTAGCTAGCTACGTTGGCTATATCTGGCATAAACCAAATGTTAGCTAGATAGAAGGGCACTAGGTTTTGTCATTTGGGCCTCACGTAGAGGGACAGCTGGACACGACATTAACAAGATGTAAAACTAATGCTAAAGGGCATATATATAAAACGGAAACATGTGGCCGAAATGATATACGTAAAAAACGCAACCAATCGCGTGACATACTTGACCAATTGTAGGCAACGGTGTATTGGGAGGCGGTGAAGGAGGCTGTGCAAAAAATTTGACAAGTTCGCCTAGCCAGGCTGCACACACTGCAGCGAGTGTAGTGTAGCCAAATGAGGTGCTTCATTTTGGTTGCTTAATTCTCCACCAATTTTTGTGAAATTTGCCTTGTTAACGTCAGACATTAATTTTTTACTCCTTCTATCCTCTACTTCTTTCTTTCTTTGCATTGCTTTCTTTTGCTGCTAAGTTGCATGCACTGTGTCACTGTCTGCACTTTGGCACCTTTCTAGTTCTCGTCCATTCATTTGGTATACAGTTTTATGCTTTCCCATTGACTACTTGAGGTCAAATGCATAAAATGGAGAGTATTTATTTATTTATTTTTTATACATTTATTTTCTGATTTTATCCCGTTGGGGATACCCAATTTGGTATCCAATTACTCCCGCTATTCTTAGGTCAATCCCCTCCCTTCTAGTTCGCTGCCGTAGCCCTGTGACCGGCGAAGCATCAGAGGCGAAGCATCGTCTCCTCCGAGATGGCACTTGTCATGACTGTAACTCCGGAACCCCAGAACCACTCCTGTGCGCAGTGAAAAGTGTTGGCTCCCCTCCTCCCTCCCTGGGGCGGACAGCTAATTGCCGCCCCTGGTGGCACTCCCGGCCAGAGCCGACTCTGGCGCAATGGGAAATCGAACCCCGGTGACAGGCGTCGGACGTTGAAACCACTAATCCATGTGGGAAATGGAGAGTATTTCTAAGCAAATTATATATATACTCTATATACTCTATATGCCATTTAGCAGATGCTTTTAACCAAAGCGACTTACAGTAGTGAATGCATTTTATCAGTATATGTGGTCCCAGTGGGAATTGAACGCACAACCTAAGTGTTGCCAGCGCCGTGCTCGACCTACTGAGTCACACAGAACCACATTAAATTAAATCTACACTACCTACAATCAATGATTTTTTAAATGCACTTGCCACTAAGACCACACACCATCTTGCCAAGTTTTGTTTGCTATCTTTCAGCCAAATTATTACTTGTTTTAAAAGGGTTCTTAATCATACTTTTATTACTTACCCTAACTTGTAACCTTACACCTAGCTGAGAGATCTTTGTCTTTGCATTTATGACAGCGCCACCGAGAGGGGATCGTGTGGGGGAACAGAATCTAAATTTAAACACAGAATTCTTCTGGACTACATTAGTAGACAACAAATCAAACTAACTAGGTGACTATAGGATATAGACAATAGAAAGCTGGCTATCCATTTTGCAAGGCTTTTGGCCAAAATGTCTCGGCACTTCATGGAGTTCATGATTCCATTGACCTTAACAAGAGCCCCTGGACCAGTAGATACAAAATAACCCCATATCAGAGATCCATCACAATATTTTACTGTAGGTGTAGTCTAGGCTCTTTCAACATAAGCGTCCTTCTGGCGCAAAACCCCCCACCGCGCCAGGCACTTCACACTTTGTGTTGAACATTAGGGGGAAGGGGGGCGATCCAAAAAGAACCAGAGGAGGTCTACTTCCTCAGTAAAGATTTACATGATAAGATATAAATCTTAGTTTACAATTGGTATGATAAGCGGTGTGCAGATTTATCAATCCAAGTTATTCGTTTTTTTATTTATAATTAATGTTCAGAGATTTTTAGACATTTTTTCCACTTGGAAGTTGTAGTGTAAAATGTGCAAATAAAGGTGGAAAATGTCTGATTTAATAAGGGTTTTAAACCCTATTAAGGTTTTGAGAATGAATTATCTTAGATGTTTCACCGCCTATTTGGCTGAAATTTTCTTGAACCAAACCCGTAAATTAGCTAGCTACAAATGTTATTTTGCTTTCCAAGAACGCACCTGCCTATCGTGGGACTGAAGTGTTCCATCCAAACTCCCCCCCCCCCGACATTACAGGCAGGGCCCCACGCTTATTTTGAAAGCTTTTGGAAAGTTTTTGGTAGCCCGAAAGCTCCTATCAACACACTACAAGCGAGTGCCATGGGCAAGGTACACACAGCGTTACTTGCTTGCTTTTGCAACGATTGATCATACCATGTATTAATTCACATCTTGTAAGTCGCATCTGCTAAATGCTTAAAATGTTATCAAAAATGAAAAAATGGTTCTCCCAGGTTTGGAATGCCCCAGGCCGCAGTGTAGCATAATGGTTAGGGAACTGGACTTAACCTCTGGTAACTCAGAGGTTGCTGGTTCAATTCCCAGGTAGATTCTCGTTGTACCCCTGAGCAAGGTAGGGGAGAGCGGGGTATGTTGTCACACTTTTCACTCTGTCTTACCTGTACTGGGCGCAATACATCGCAATGGTATAAATGTCATACCAAATGAAAGGTGGAAGTCTTGGGCACATATTTTGTATTACATTTACATTTGACATTTTAAGCATTTAGCAGACGCTCTTATCCAGAGCGACTTACAAGATGTGCATAATACAAGGTAAGAACAATCATAGTTAGCGCACAAGATCGGTGCAGTAAAACAGCAATAGACATCATTGCAGGCGTCTGCGTATCATACCTGTAACACTGGGAAAGAAAAGGTTAGTGGGTTTAAAAAAAATAAAAAAAATTAAACAGTGTAGAACAAGTAAACAGTGGTGACGACAGATTGACTAGATTGAACAGATTGACAGTGTTCAGTGGTAGTGGAGTCTGAAGAGGTGGGTTTTGAGTCTCTTGCGGAAGATTGGAAGTGATTCCGCAGTCCTGACCGACAGCGGGAGGTCGTTCCACCAGCGAGGACCAGGACAGAGAAGAGGCGAGACCGCGAGGAGCGGCTGCCAGGCGCCCGGAGGGATGGGGCAGTCAGTTTGCCAGCGGAGGCGGAGCGGAGGGGTCTGGGCGGGTGTAGGGAGTGATGAGTGACTGGAGGTATGGGGGAGCAGTACCTCTGGCCGCTTGAAAAGCAAGCACCAGTGACTTGAATCTGATGCGTGCTGCGATGGGGAGCCAGTGCAGAGAGGAGAGTAGAGGGGTGACGTGGGTGAACTTCGGCTGGTTGAACACCAGGCGAGCGGCAGCGTTCTGGACTAGTTGCAGTGGCTTGATGGCACAGGCCGGGAGGCCTGCCAGCAAGGAATTGCAGTAGTCCAGACGTGAGATCACCAGGGCCTGGATCAGGAGTTGAGTGGCCTCTTGGGTGAGGAACGGTCGGATCCTCCGGATGTTGTGGAGGGAGAAACGGCAGGTCCGAGTGATCGCTGCAATATGGCTCGAGAAGCGCAGCTGGTTGTCCAGGGTTACCCCAAGACTCCTGGCAGACTGGGACAGAGACACTATGGAGCCTTCCACGGTGATTGACGCATCAATCATCGGGGAGCCCTTCGCTGGGAGGAAGAGCAGCTCTGTCTTCCCCAGGTTCAGCTTCAGGTGGTGGGTGTACATCCATGCGGAGATGTCAGCCAGGCATGCCGAGATCCGTGCCGGGACCTGGGTATCAGATGGAGGGAAGGAGAGAAACAGTTGGGTGTCATCAGCATAACAGTGATAGGAAAAGCCATGAGCAGAAATAACAGAGCCAAGTGACTTGGTGTACAGAGAAAATAGGACGGGGCCTAGCACCGAGCCCTGCGGGACTCCAGTAGAGAGGGTGTGGGGAGAGGAGAGGGATCCTCTCCAGGCCACCTAGTAGGATCGGTCCGCCAGGTAGGACTCAAACCATGTCAACGCAGATCCAGAGATTCCCATCTCGACGAGAGATGAGAGCAGCATCCGGTGGTCCACGGTGTCGAATGCCGCCGACAGGTCGAGTAATGTATTCATTACATTCATATCTTATTTCAGTATGGAGTTGTAGACAGTGAAATAGAGGGTGTGCACTTGTGACAACTTACCCCATCAGGGGGTAAGTTGTCACACTATGTCATAGTATGTGGGGTAAGTTGTCACATTGGATTATCAACAAATAAGAATACAACTAAATAATTGTGAATATAATTTTTTTACTTTCAAATTCAAAACCAAGTACATTTCATTAAAGAACTAATTCATTAAAGAACAAAATGCTTAGTCTTAACAAAACAGACATGGTGTAATGCACAATGAAACACTTCTAATCAGACTCATCTTCAGAGTCACAGTTCTGGCACAAATAAATAGCCTGGCCTGGGGTGCAAGCATCATGGGCCCACTTCTTGCATCTCACACACTGCACCCAAGTCTCTTTTGGGCAGCTGTTAGAAAATGGCTCTATGCAGACTAGGCAGAAGCACTCCTCTTCATCTGATGATGACTCGTCCATTTCTCTTTTTACTGTTGCCTTTTTGTTCTCGGCAGATCCAGATTTTGCACTTTGCTTCCCTTCCTCCAGAAACAGCCTGTTTTTAGATTGTGATTTTTCCATTTGTAGTGCTTGCTTCACGGGTGTGTCTGTTAGAATTGCGGTTTTGTGCCGCTTTCTTCCATTATTAGTTTGTTTTCGGGGACCAGCTTTTGGATATGGTCGGAGGTCCTCTGGAGTTGGTAGTCTGCTGCCAGCACTGGCATTGCTGGGTAAGGGTGAGCTGGCATGGGAACTGAACGGGTCTGCGTCTGTGCTTGTGCCTGGCAGGGCAGGGTTGGTACTGGGACCTGGCGGGGCAGGGCGATCCATAACATAGGATGGCGCAAACTCAGTTTCCAAAAATACATCCCTGTTGTAAGGCTGTACCCCAACTACCCTAAAGCCAGCCTGAATGTTCAAGGGGGTTGCAGCCACAGGATAAGCGATTGCCACAATCCCAGGAATGTCATAAATTGACATTGTTTTCCCAGGATTGTTCCTCATCCAGGCATCACACGCTGTGTTGATGTGCCTTTTTAGCAGCCCGTAGACAGACCTGTCTAAGGGTTGAAGCCGATGAGAGCAGTGGGGTGGGAATGACACCATAATTATGCCGTTTTCTTTGGCATAATTGAGTCCATCAATGGACATATGACATTTGTGGTTGTCCAAAAGGAGTAAGCATGGTTTCTCCTTTGAGCATTTTGTATGCTCAATGAAATGTTTCAGGAAGTTAACAAAGTGCACATCTTTCATCCACCCTGAGGGATTTGCCGCTCCCTTGCTGCCAGGTGGACCGTTGATTAAAAAATGGTTGTGGAAGTTGACACGGGGAAATATTAAATATGGAGGTATACTATTTCCTGTGGCTGAGACAGCACCGGCCAGTGTGACAAGCGTCCCCCTTTCAGCGGAGGTCAGTGACCCTACTTGCCTTTTCTGTTTCTGCTGGCCTTTTCTGTTTCTGCCCACATTGGTGTGAACTTCAGCTTGTGTGCCACAGCAAACTGGTAGGCAAGTCTTTTGATCTCACTTGGTGACAGACCAAAATACCGGTAAATGTCAGCTGACCTAGCAATATAATGAACAAGCTGCATCTCCAAATCAGATGGAAATACCTGCCGTGGCTTTCCATAGCCAACCACTGTTGTTGGCACGGCTGCCTGACTGACAATTTCTTCGCTGGTAACCTTTTCACAATACAGTCTGTGCTTCTGATTGATTTTGTCTCTAACTGCCTTCAACATTATGTCAGGAGGTGTGCTGCCATTCTCTGTCTTTCTTTTATAATTTCTCACCATCTTTCTTTCTTTCCTTCCTTCCTTCAAAAAAAAAAACATTTCAATTAACATAATATCACAAAGCTTTTTGTGCATATTCTATGTGTCTATTTATACTGGGGCAAGTCATCTCATGTGACAACTTGCCTCAAAGCCATTGAGACAACTTGCCCCAAACGGACACGTGGGCTAAAGTTTGCTCAATTTCGAGGCTAGTTCAACATAGCACTGCAGCTAACGTATCAAGAGACACCTTATTGTCTCCTTTATTCAGTACACAAATATAATTTTGAATATTTATACCTAACACCGCTTTATTACATAAAGTAAAAATGCCATTTTTTTCGCTTTTAAGCTGAAAAATACGAAAACTGTGCTGGCCTCTGATTAAAGCAACCGTTAGTCGAATACGAACCGAAGTTGACCATAGAACATGTTGTCACACAAAGTAGCTATTTGATTTTTGAGATAGCGCCCCTGTGGTTGAAGGTATGAACAGTGTGACAATTTACCCGTGTGACAACTTATCCCGCTCTCCCTTGCTTCAGTAAAATATCGAGCTGTATAAATACTTTATCGAGTTTTTATAAATATAAAGAATTGTAAAACTGTGTAAGTCGCTCTGGATAAGAGCGTCTGCTAAATGCCTAAAATGTAAATGTAAAATGCTTGTCCCATTCCTGGTAACACCTAATTTAAATTGTTGCTGGCACTACCTTTTGTTGTTTTGACTTAAACAGTAGGTGACTATCCTGTAGGTTTTGAATTTCAACTGCTTTCTCACAAGGCCGGCCCAACCATTAAAGACAATGAACACGGGCTACATTCAAATGCAAAACAGTCAGTAAGTGCTCCATTTGAATCAGGACAGTAAACCAGAGATGAGAAAGTATTTTGGTCAATTCATCCAGACTAATCCAAATCGGAACGAAATGAGCACGAGCTTGTTGTCTATGTTTACACATTATTTGCATTTGCCACAAATGTTTAAATGTAGTTTTACAACCATTTGTAAAGTATGCACAAATGTCACAGTAACATCTCTCTTTTATTTTAAAAGTTATATGGATCTACATTTAATTGTACATATAAGCACAAACGCAGTTTACTTGTATATAGATACATAAAACGATGTTAACGGATACTTTCGGTAACATCGATAGGGTGTGATATTGTTTCAGAATGGTAGTCTATACTATCCTTAATTCCTGTAGTATAACAATTCCTACAGGAGCAAATTGCCACGAGAAAACATGTCCTTTTATGTGTCTCTAAGTTTAGAAGATGAGAAGAGATGTTATACATATTTGTCATTTTAGGACCTGACATGGACAAATGCGCATAGAATCATGTAAATTCCCTTACACAGAATCAAAGCAAAACGGATAGTTTTGGTCAGGATTTTGTACAGTTCTTCTGATTTAGGCAAAGGAAGGGTTTCGTTCATAGTGGTTGGGACACTGTTACCCTCTAGAAAGGTACTCAGTAAGCCCATATTTCCGGGTCATCGTTTCCGCTCTGAGCATAGCTAATCCAGGTAGATTCGTTTTTTTCTCTCCCGGTCAGGCTTTTCCTGATCATTTTGGTTTAACAATGGCACGGTCCACTTCCAAAACTGTGTTCCTCTTTGCTCCAATTCGATCGAAGCAAAAGCAACCATATCTTGGATTTCACAACTAGCAAGCAATCGTTGCCTTCATAACTGCAGATAAGATGCTTTGTATCCCTTATCTAGCTTTGAATTTTAATTTGGACTAGTTTGAGGTCTATTTTAGATGTTGAGCTAAAACACTGCCTCAGTTGATTAAATTATCTCAGCAATTCTGGGTTCGATAGCCAGTCTAGTCACTGTGTTCATTTTCTTTTGTAAAAGGAATGGGATGCATCCAGGAGTCGTAAGAGGCAACTCTTGGGTTGAGGAAAGAGTGTGATAAAGATCAATTTCTGAAGTGTAAAAGCTATACAAAGTGTTTAAATGCAGTAATGTGCGACTCTGTTGGCACGGGAACTAGCATATTTCGGTTAGCCTACGTGAAAATTCGAATATTTGAATACAATAAAAGCAAATTGTAGCCTATCCACGGCAGCTAAAGTTGCAGCGCGTCATTTATTTAAATACAGTAAAATATTTTTCAAACTTTTTGAAAAGTCGGCTAGAGTTACAATAATAAACTATAAAGATAAATTTTAGTGTTCATCTGTGGAATTTTGTCTTAAAACTAGCCTGCGGCAATATTTGGGAATTTGAAAGTATAGTTCTACAATTTTAAAGTAATTTCTTTATTTTTTATATATAAGTTGCACGCTTCGTGGCGATTACTTAGGCATTGGAAACTGTTACAGGACTCCCAATATCAACATCGTTATAAATAAACGAAAATAAAATGGATGAATCCTATTGGAAGAGCTGGTGAAATAGAAGAGGGGGGGATTGTACGCCCCGATTGGACGGCGTGAATGGGCGGGCATTCTGGAATTGTGCGTAAATCTCGAAAAGGAACCAGATCGATTTCCACGAACGCACGTGCAGCGTTTGCACTGCGCTACGGTGCCCGAGACCTGTGTTGAATTGGAAATAATAGCCACTTATAGCTATTACTCAGTGCGACACTGCAAGTTAAACAGAACATAAAACCTGCGAATATATGTGTAGGCTATAGCTATCTGATTAAGTACCTGTTGCATGACTGAAAAACGTATTCGGTTTATACCTTGGGATTGGAACAGCACGGAAAGACGCAACGAATTTATAACACCTTTCCGCGCCGAATTTGAAGAGTGAAACTGATCAAGCAACGGTAAAATCAACACAAACTACGACATTTTTAATCCGACCACTTAAATACTGATGCATATCTAAAACAGTATGACATATAAGGATCACAGTAAGATTTGCAATAAGACTTTACAAATTTTAGAAATGGAAAGCCAGCCAGCTAGATATGTAATCGCCGAGGTCATATAGCCTATGTTACTTGATCCGTAGCCAAGAAAACACTACGCCATATGAGTTTTTGTTTTAGCTAACTCATTTGCTAGGCTAACAGGCTCGATAACTACTGCGTGACATACGTGACCAGTGAAGAAAAAGACAAGAAAGTCCTGGGTGTGTTTTGCGGTCTGGGTTCTTTTGGAGAGGCGGTTTCATCCATCCGAAAATCTGAAACCAATCAAGACCATACATCCTTCCAGTTATGGAAGTTATTGTTTGCTGGAATTATTGCAATTAAATCAAAACAATGTCTTGTTAGCATTATGTGTTATCTATTTGACTGTGGTATGAGCCGGGATAAGCACACAACCTCACATTAACACAAAAACCGGACATTCCAAATCGACCTAATGTATGGTAATTTCAAATACTGTTAAGGGTTTTTAACGTTAGAATAAATGTCGTTGGGATTTTTTTTGGTAACTTATAATAAATGTTTTTTTGCAAGTCTTGTCAGGGAACTGGCGCTATGTAATTTATTATAAGGCCTGGACGTTCCTACTTATACACATCTCCTTATGTCTGGTTTGTTTTGCAATTGATGTTTGCAATTTTAGACTTTTTCTGTGATTTTTAAAACGTACATTAGGGACCCACAAGTCTTCATTGCCATGAAACGCAATATTACTGACGCTCGACATCAGGGTATGAACAGGCCGTTCGGCCCATCTAGATATGTAATCTAGAGCAGTGGTCCCCAGCCAACCTCAAATCAATTAATGTTGAAAAACGTGCAAATTCTACCATTTTAACCCCTTATTTTAAAACAATGCAGGTTTAGCTCATTGCCAATTGTTCTGTCATTGAATTCATTTTCCACTAATGATTTAGTTTCAGTGACCAGGTGTCCACACTTTCAAGTTTCAACAATTAGGCCCACACTGATTTCACCTGCCAGATTTGAATTGAATCAATTAAAAAAGGTAACGTAAAGGTAACTTTTTACATTAATTTTGTGGCATATTGCACATTACAGAAAATTAGAGCATTAGTTGATCTGACTGATTTAAATACCTGGGATGTGAATATGGGACATGTATTGTTCATGGCATGCATAGCTACAGGGGGTAGACAAAATCATGGGAACACTAAACTAAATATGAATATAATAGACAATATGATAGTAATAATAAAATATAATATAATAGGAATATAATCATTTACATTTACATTTTAGGCATTTAGCAGACACTCTTATCCAGAGCGACTTACACAGTTTTACATTTTTTTAGAGACAATCCATTTATACAGCTGGATATTTTACTGAAGCAATTCAGGTTAAGTACCTTGCTCAAGGGTACAACAGCAGTGCCCCACCTGGGAATTGAACCTGCAACCTCTGAGTTACAAGCCCAGCTCCCTAACCATTACACTACACTGACAGCCCATAATCAAATATGAATATTAACTAATAAGGACTTGGGCTGACCTTTTCCTTCAGAACAGTCTTTCCTGTAATGCTGTTATACAGGTTTGAACTGTTTCTTGTGGGATTAGACCATTCTTCAAGAAGGAAAGCCTCTAATTCCTTGAAGATGAAGGCAGTGGAAATGTATTCTGCATTCTACGTTCCAGTACCTACCTTAAGGTTCACTGATGTTTAGATCTGGTGATCATGAGGACATGAAAGGTGTTTGACTTCATCCTGGTGATCATGAAACCACTCTGTTTAGCAGTGTATATACGTTATTGTCTTGGAATATGAGAACATCTTGAAGAAACAATGTTTGCACCATAGGGTGCATCTGGTTGCCTAAAATGGCTTCATATTCCTTGCAATATTTCTACCATGCAGAGTAATAATCAGACTCAATGACTCCCATGAGATGGCTGCCCATACCATAATAGATCCACCACCTTGTTTAACAGTTGGGAAAAGGCAATGTGAGGACTTCCTTTGGCTTTCTCCAAACCTAAACCTGTCCAGATGTAGGAAAAAGGGGTCACGGTTCTGTGTGGCTCAGGTTCATTTCTGTGGTTCATTTTAAGGCTGTTTTGTGGTTTTTAGCAACTGTTCTGTTAAGTGTTCATCTGTCGCTGTCAGTGAGCTTGTTTCATTTTAAGGCTGTTTTGTGGTTTTTAGCAACTGTTCTGTTAAGTGTCCGTCATGATTTTCGACACTATTCCCCTTGACACATTCAATCATTTTGTTGTTTCTGTGACTGACACACCTGCAATTTGGGCACCAACTATTTGACCTCTTTCAAATCTGTTAGATCTCTCATGTTGCTTTATAAACTTGCATGTTAGTGTTGATTTTAAAATGTCATTTATAGCAGAAACATATTGGAAATTAGTATTGACATTAATATGAAACGCATGTATAGACTCCGTTTTTCTAAATTGCGATCTGGTTACTTAAAACATGAATCGTTTTTTGTTTCCTTTATTTTGTCTGCCCCCTGTAACTAGTGACTACACCACAACAACACCGTGATTACATTCTGTTTTAGAGTTACCCAATTATAACTTTTTGTATTTTGTATTTTTGTCTAGGAGCTGTGGAACCAGGTGCTCACCCAGACATGGGGAGGGTCTCACAGTGACCAGCAGTTCCTATCGCCAGAGGGTCTTCGGTTCTAAACTTGGAACAGGGAATCACTGACGATCGCGGCAAATAAACAGTGAGGCTTTGAGAGTTAGATTTGGACACAGTGTAAATTACGCCACACCTCAGATCGCTGAAGAAAAGTCTCATTTCAGAACCTCTCATTTGAGCGTACTGTACACAAGCGACTGGTACACATTTCCCCTCTTGTTATCTAAGAAGCAGCTGGATTGTCTGTTTACTGGGCTGTTTCTAGAATGGCGTCTCTAGTCTCAAAAGAACAAAAGTGTTTTCCTACTTTAAAATCTGTCAAAATTAAAGCAGAGTGCGAAGAATTGTTATTGAAGGACCTCGGTGACCAACGCCCTCTTGTTGGCAAAAAATACTTTGGGACCACTGCACCAAATGACACTGTAGTAGAGAGGGCCCACAGAGGGACTCTGAATTCTGACCAGAAGGAAAATGTGTCTGGGGAACTCTCCAGCACCGCAATTAAGCCAGAGAATTTTGAACAGGAAGTTATCAAGTCAGAACTACATTCTGTCCAGAGAGATGAACAATATACTGTAATAGAGTCGACCGCTAACAAAAAGCACAATGAATCAAACTTGCGCTCTCGCAAAATAGAAAGGGAGAAAAGGGGTCCGAGAGAACGCTGTCCTGCGGGAAAGGAGTGGTTCTGTCTGGAGTGTAATAAGAGCTTCAGTAAGGAAAGATTCCTGAAGACGCACAAGAAAGCTCATATCAGAAGGAATCTGAAATTGGCAGGACAACAGGAAAGGAACCCAGGGGAAAAACCGTACACCTGTACAGAGTGTAAGAAAACATTCACTCAGTCTGCCCACTTAAGAATACACAAGTTAATTCACACAGGAGAGAAACCGTACTCTTGTGATGAATGCAAGAAAAGTTTCCGGCAAATGGGGACCTTAATTGCTCATCAGCGAATTCACACGGGGGAGAAACCTCACACTTGCACCGTATGCGGGAAGGCTTTCCGGCACTTGGTGGGCTTAAAGAACCATAAGACGATTCATACGGAAGAGAAACCGCATTTGTGTACTGAATGCGGGAGGACTTTCCGACTTTTAATGAACCTTAAAGTCCACCAACGCATTCATTCAGGAGAGAAACCGTATCACTGCACTGTGTGTGGAAGAACCTTCAGAGTGTGTGGAAGTTTGAAGCTGCATCAGCGAACTCACACGGGAGAGAAGCCATATTCTTGCAAAGATTGTGGGAAGTGTTTCGTTTCCTCGGGCGACCTTGGCAAACACAAGACGATTCACTCGGGAGAGAAACCGCACGCTTGCGCAGAATGCGGTGTGACATTCAGAACGTTGGGAACATTCAAGCAGCATCAGAAAATTCACACGGGAGAGAGACCGTACAAGTGTACTGAGTGTCCAAAGAGTTTTAGACATTCGGGTGTCCTGAAACAGCATCTGCGACTTCATACGGGAGAGAAACCGTACTCCTGTGCCGATTGTGGGATGAGCTTCAGTCATTTGACAAGCGCTACAAGACACCGGGAAAGTCACAGTGGCCTGAAACAGTTCACATGCGTAGAGTGTGGGAACGGTTTCAGGTCCTTGAGTCGGCTGACATCGCATCAGAAATTCCACTCTGTGACAAAACCACACACCTGCAGCAAGTGTCAGAAGACCTTTCTACATCTGGGGCGCTTAAAACTACATCTAAGAATTCACATGGCTGAGCAGCTGTATACTTGCGCCGAGTGTGGGAAGAATTTTACTCACGCGGGGTCCCTGAAACAACATTTAAATATTCACAACACGACAGCAAGATTTTCCTGCGTTGACTGTGGAAAGACCTTTAAGTACTCGACCACATTCAAAATTCATCGGCGAATTCACACGGGAGAGAAACCGTTCTCTTGCACTGAGTGCGGGCAGTGTTTTAAAACGTCTAGTAACCTGACAAAGCACAAGGGTGTTCACACAGGCGACAAACCACACACTTGCACTGTATGTAAAAGGGCTTTTAGGCTGTTAGGCAATTTAAGGACTCATGAGAAGATCCACAGCACGGAGAGACCATATCCGTGCCCGGAGTGCCTGAAGGCTTTCAGAGATCTGCGGGCCATGAAAAAACACCAGCGAATCCACACAAGGGAGGAGCCATTTTCTTGTGACAAGTGTGGCAAGAGATTCAGCTGTAAGACAAAGTTGAAAACACACCAGCGAGTCCACACTAAGGAGAAGATGTACGCGTGCACTAAATGTCAGAGGATTTTCAGACATTTAGGGCGTTTAAAACAACATGAAAGGACACACTCGAGAGACAATCCGTACCCCTGTACTGAATGTGATAAAAGTTTCAGGTATTTAGGAAGGTTTAAGAAACACCAGGAAAGTCACACAGGTGAGAAACCATGATGAAATTGTATTAATGAATGTCTTGTTTACAATTTTACGCACATAAATCCACTTAGATCATTCAAATACATTTGCAGTTTTGCAAGCTTTAAGACAGGTTTTGTCAAGTTTTGTGTAAATGCATCAAATCTGATTGTACTTTTCTTTTCATTGCTTGCATTGCAGGAAATATGAAGGTTCAGAGACGGTTTTGTTTCGCAAGAGGTAATAGTGACTGACTTTTGTTTAGAAATTGAGGAGGAAACTAAGATTTTGTACTGTTTCTGTTTCAATCCTATACATCATGAATACGTTTTCTATCCCCTGCCAAATGAAATTTCATGGCTGACGTATGCTGCAGGCAATTTCCAGTGGTTTATCGCTCCGTACTCAGTTTCCAGTTGTAGAACGCAAAATTATGCTCAGTTGTTGCAAGTGGCAACTATATGATTAATACATAATTACAGGGGGAAAACTAATGATTACATTTTATGATTATTTCTATACTTGTGCATGGAGGTCACTTATGCCATGTTAATAAGCGATGCTGATCGCTTTCATACCAAAGCATTTCATCAAAGTATTCATGTCCAGCGAGTCCAGCGAGCATACATTTTTGGTTGGAAGCTAACATCTGTGGTGAGCCCTCTGCTTCAGGTTTTTGTTTTCTTTCTGACTACTGTTAAAATAAAAGTTAATTCGGTGCACATGTGTCTTGGTTTGTTTTGGGAAAAGCATCTAATCCATTTGAACTGGAGAAATGTACTTGTACTGTGTACAATACGCCATCAACCCCCCCATTCTGCATTTTGCTTGTATATACACCATACCCTCAAATCATTCACACCCTTGATAAACATGAGCATAGAAGGCTGTATAACATAAACATTGGTTCTGTCTGGCTCAGTAGGTAGAGCATGGTGTTTGCAAAGCTTAGGTTGTGGGTTCGTACACTGAAAAATGTATGCATTCACTACTATTAGTCGCTTTAGATCAAAAGCATCTGTTAAATGGCATATATTAAAAATAGTTTTTTAGGCCTCCCGCGTGGCCCAGTGGTTACAACGTCTGACGCTGGCCACGGAGACCTGGGTTCAATTCCCCGTCTCGCCAGAGCATTGCAGGGCATAAGAGTGGCCCTGCAGTATACCGGGTTACGGTTGATACTTGGGCGAGTGCCGTCTCAGAAGAGGCGTCAGGTCGCGTGTCGCTACCGATTGCAGGACTATGGCTGCGAACTCGCATTACTAGGGGGGGATTGACTTAAATAGCGGGTCTATTTGGCTACCAGATTGGGAGAAAATGGGAGAAAAATCTGAAACAAACAAGTTTTTTAAAGAATTCAAAAAAATTTCTTTACCTTTTAACCTTTTAACAAATGCTTTTTATTTGTATGTTTGTGACATTTCTCTGAATAATTTATTTAGGTATTTAGAATATGAATAATGAATGAAAACATCTAAAACTTTCAATTACAAAAAAAGGTTCAGTTGACAAGTTGGTTGTCTCAGTTGCCTGATGTTTCTCCTCCTTTAGCCACAGGATGGCAGTAAGTCCCTTTATTTGACACTAACCTGTGATTTGAATCTGAATTTCTGTTTTGTCACCCTTGTGCAAGACTGAAATGGGGGAGGCACAGCTTGTATTTTTTGGTATAGGCTACAGAGGCTAGGAGTAAAAATACATGACATTACTGTAGTGACTTACAAACTGAAGTACACAAGTGCCTTCATATAGGATCACGTGCAAATGTGCAACAGAAAAGGATAATTGATATGCTTACAGCCGGCAATCATGTAAGAAGTAGTGTTGGACTCAACTATCCGTATGGTCAAACGAATGTCGGTATGGTATACTAGTAAAAAGACTGAAGTGTTTTTTTACACGCCCTGTTTGTGTGGTAAAGGGGTGGGGCTACGTATATTAAATAATCTCGTTAGAGAGTGGAACCACTGCCTTTAGTGTACTTCAGCTCCATAGTTGAAAAAAATACAAATTATAAAATAAATCAACAGATTATTGGGGGCGCTGGGCAGTGAATTGAATGAGGGACTCGTTCTTGGTGCGGTGACGTAGGGTCCAGTTGGTTCTGTGTGGCTCATGGTGCTGGCAACGCTTAGGTTGTGGATTAAAATCCCACTGTGACCACATATACAGAAAAATGTATGCATTCACTCCTGTAAATTGCTTTGGATAAAAGTATCTGCTAAATGGCATGTTTACAGTATATATATATATGTGTCCAAAAGTTTCTAGGCTCAACTGTGACCTCCGGTTTCAGCTGGCAGGGCACATCTCTGAGAAGAGCGGCAACTCTGCTCGATTGGAGAGGAGTGCAGCCTGCCTGCGCCAGTTGCATAACCCTGATTCTGCACCAGATGTCCTGTAGCTTGCCGCTGGCAGCATAGAATGAAAATGTCTCTGCGTGCTGTATATCCTTCTTGCAGACATTATACCCTGAAGTCACAGGGAAATGTTTCTTGGCAGCCTGAAATGAGCTTGGAAATCTCACAAAAACATTTGGAAATCTCACAAAAACATTTGGAAAAAAACTTACATTTAAAATGTGTAGGTAACTGCCAAAATAAAGGAAATCCCAACATAAAGCGTCTTAATAGGGTTGCAACCTGATCATGGAATCCCTCTCTGAAGTTCTTGATTTATTTAGCAGATGCTCTTATCCAAAACGACTTACAAAAAGTGCATTTAAACATGGTTAGTGCAAGAGGTCAGTGTAGTAACACTGCAATAGACATCATTGTTGACAGCTTCACACCATACCGGGAACACCAACATGGAAAGAAAAGTTAGTAGTTTTTATTTTTACATTTTTAAACATGTAAAGAGTGGTGATGGCAGTTAATTCATGTATAGAATTAGTGGTAGTGGAGTCTCAGACCAGACGCCTTATCCCCATCATTGTAAAATTACATCCACAATTAATGTCAGCTTTTGAGTCAAGGCGGGAGTTGGCCCGAGCAGTATCTGAAGATGGATCTGGGGTACTTTTTTTACAGAAAACACGTGCGACTTAGAACATTCGCACGTGCTCCGCCCGGTTTGGAGATACCCCAAATTGAGTTTACAGGCTAGAGGCTATAAATACTGCTTCTGCATAAGACTCATAATTCATAACTGTGATGAATCCGCAGGAGTCTGGGAGTACAGAGCTCGCTGATTAAGTGTGTGTCAGATCCCAGCAGTGCGTGTCGCGGCCTGTGAAAATGGCCAGATAAAGGTCGCAGAGCAAATAAACTGTGGGGACCAGCCAACGTTTCTTGTGAATATTATCAACAAACCCGTGCCTTACTACAATAGAATGCTATACAAATAAAAAGCATGATTGAATCTCAGTTGAGACATTTTTTTCTTTCTTTCCCCAAACTATAACTAAATGGTAAAAATGTGTACTTATTTGCAAGAAGCCTACGTGTGAACTTGGGTGTTGACAGAAGGAATGATTTCCTATGACATGGCATTAATACAGAGCACCCCCCCCCCCCAGCTTCCTTTCTGAATCTTTGTGTCTGCACTTTATCTGCAAGGGAAGTGGTTTAATGCGTGTCGTGTGAATGAGTTTTTAAACTGAGTATCTCTCCCTCGCTTTGGCTGCTTAACATAAAACAGTGTTCTGTTTTTCCACACCAAACATATTTCCAAACAACCATTTTCATAGTGTTTTCTTTTTTTTTTTTTAAGATTTTCCAAAGCTAACAGCTGAGATACACTAAACTGAAGACTCTTGGAGACAAAGTGACCTACCAGTCAAGCAGCCAGAAACAAACCAAAATGACCAGCTTTACAAGCCACATAAAAAAATATTTTTGTTGTACCTTTTTTGTAGTACTTATACTTTGTTATCCCTTAATTCCCCCTTAAGTTTGCCCGCCTAATGTTTTCAATGTGATAGCCTTCCGCGTTTAGAGAAGAGCCCATTGAGTTCTTGGTTGCTGTTTGCTTAGACAATGCTAGCTATGCTTTTCATCAGCTGTCCTGTACATCTGCGGTAGGTTCAGGTTATGCACATTTTTACATAATCTACCAGTTGTCGCCAACTTAAAATGTATTTGTGGCTTTTAGAAAACTAGTAGTAGTTTTCTTGAAATTGAAAATTGAAATCCAGACTGTGCCAGTGTCGACTGTGGCCAGGAGGTCCAGCAGGGCAATCGGTCACAGTGTCACTGAGGGAGGGAGGGTTTTAGTTACATTTTACATTTTACATTTTAAGCATTTAGCAGACGCTCTTATCCAGAGCGACTTACAAGATGTGCATCAATACATGGTAGGAACAATCATAGTTAGCGCACGAGATCAGTGCAGGAATACAGCAATAGACATCATTGCAGGCATCTGCGTACCATACCTGTAACACTGGGAAGGAAAAGGTTAGTGAATTTTTTTTTTTAAAAGAGTATAGTGTTGAACAAGTAAACAGTGGTGAAGACAATTTAGCTAGATGGACAGAGATCAGGGGTAGTGGAGTCTGAAGAGGTGGGTTTTGAGTCTCTTGCGGAAGATTGGAAGTGATTCCGCAGTCCTGACCGATTGCGGGAGGTCGTTCCACCAGCAAGGGACCAGGACAGAGAAGAGGCGAGACCGCGAGGAGCGGCTGCCAGGCGCCCGGAGGGATGGGGCAGTCAGTCTGCCAGCGGAGGCGGAGCGGAGGGGTCTGGATGGGGTGTAGGGCGTGATGAGTGACTGGAGGTATGGGGGAGCAGTACCTCTGGCCGCTTGAAAAGCAAGCACCAGTGACTTGAATCTGATGCGTGCTGCAATGGGGAGCCAGTGCAGAGAGGAGAGTAGAGGGGTGACGTGGGTGAACTTCGGCTGGTTGAACACCAGGCGAGCAGCAGCGTTCTGGACTAGTTGCAGTGGCTTGATGGCACAGGCCGGAAGGCCTGCCAGCAAGGAATTGCAGTAGTCCAGACGTGAGATCACCAGGGCCTGGACCAGGAGTTGAGTGGCCTCTTGGGTGAGGAACGGTCAGATCCTCCGGATGTTATGGAGGGAGAAACGGCAGGTCCGAGTGATCGCTGCAATATGGCTCGAGAAGCACAGCTGGTTGTCCAGGGTTACCCCAAGACTCCTGGCAGACTGGGACAGAGACACTGTGGAGCCTTCCACGGTGATTGACGCATCAATCATCGGGGAGCCCTTCGCTGGGAGGAAGAGCAGCTCTGTCTTCCCCAGGTTCAGCTTCAGGTGGTGGGTGGACATCCATGCGGAGATGTCAGCCAGGCATGCAGAGATCCGTGCCGGGACCTGGGTAGTTGGAAGGACAACCCCCGCCTTATCGCTCACCAGCATGCCCCTGGCCAATCAGGCGCCCACGGTCTGCCTGCGCTAGCTTCGCCAGCTGCGCAGTATTTCCAGAGCTGTTAACGGTGGCAGGTCAGCTGGCAGATTGCAGAGGGGAAAAGTAATGGCCGGTCTAGCTGAACACATTTTTGGAGAATGCACCTGCTAGCGTTTGGATGATGCAACAATGGGATGGGCCTGCAGTCATGACCGGGCATTCCAAATCGGGGTGAGAAATCTAATTACAATGGGTATAAAAAGTATTCACCCACTTGGACTTTTTCCACAGCTTATTTTGTTACAACTTTGAATCAAAATTGATTTAATTTTGATTTCTTGCTACTGATCAAAAACAAAATACCAAATAATGTAAAAGTATAAAAATGTACTTTAAAGCTTTTTAAAGAAAAAAATGATTTACCAATAAAAAACAGACAATAATTGAGTCCATACCCATTTTGTTAAGACACACCTAAATAAACTTTGTGGTGCAATCAATTGTCTTCCGAAGGCACAATTATTTGACTGGCGTCCACCTATGTACAATTAGGGTGTTTCAAATTAAATACACCTGTCTGTGAGAGGTCCAACAGTTGGTTAGTGTATTTCCAAACAGCTCCAGGTCTGAGACAGGATGCTTGGTCTTGCATCAGATTATTATTAGTATTTAAAAACCGTTAGCCTGCCATTCCGGGTAATTTTGAGAGGAACAGTTAAAAAACAAAGGCAGCATACGATCAGTTATTATAATCAAGGAAACAATGTATATCCTCGTAAAATATAGGTGACAGAACATTTACCGAGCAAGTAAAGCTTAACAAATAGCACGTGTTAATATAGTAACTTCTTCGCCAATAATTGACCCTACTCTGGCTTATCCTACTAGTTTATGATGAACACTTGGATAGTTCATTCACCGTCATCTTGTTGCAAACCTTTATGGTTAAAAATTTAACAATACGACGTTTAAGCGACGTTAATATATTTAATGGGTGTTGTTTTATAAAACTGTACAGAGCAATCGTTAATTCGAAAGATCTGACACCACCCAAATTAAGTTTTTGTTTTTATGTTTTTGTTGGCGCTAACGATTATATTTAGCCTACTATAGAGCACTATATTATACGTAGTGTTTTATCCCGGTGTTATTTCAAAGTCCAGGCCCCCATGCTAGCACGTGACAAATAAACTAATAGGGGTAATGATTACTGGTCCAAGCCGAAAACTTTCCAATTCCAAAGCAAATATTTCCTTATATATTGATTTGTTTTGTTGTCTTGTCCTAACTTGGTGTAAATTGAATGCCATGTGGTGGAGATGGTCTGACTCTGTACTGGGAGGGGGAAAAACACCCACCCCAATAATTTTAAACTCACCCATTGGTTAGAAAAAGGTGTTTTTTTTTGTTTTGTACAGCGTTTCAATATTTCACACACGTGATCTTTCCCCCCACTGACACTCCTCGAAGAGTGCCCCACAGCGGTTGTAATGTGGTACTGCACATATAAATACAGCGCTATCCCTCTACGCCTCAGCTTCGACAGCACGGACCATGGCGGCTGCCACGAGCAGCGGCACCACCACAGCCACTCTACCGATAAAGCATTCCGGCATCGAGCATGCACGAAAGCGCATAGATCCGCGGAGGAGGCAAGCGGCGCTCTCTTTCCTCAGCAATATCTCCTTGGACGGACGACCGGCGCAGGACGACTGCGACAATCAGGGCGACGAGGACAGTGCCGTTGAGGCGAGGACTAGACAGAGCCTGGTTTCTGCGGAGCGAGAAGCGCATCCGGTCGGTACTGGTGCCGCGGCGGCCCAGGCTCTCGTGTTCAACGCCCGCGGGAGCTTTGGGGTCAGTCCGCTCGCAGCCTCGACGTGCGCGCATCCGGAAGGGGATGCTTTCGCCAGCGGGGTGCACGCCGCTGGCCAGGCGGTTTTCAGCGCTCCGTTTCCCGCAGTGCCGTCGGCGACGAGGGGGAGGCTGCAGACTTACACTCAGGGAATTTTACCCGTCGCCTACACCAGGCAAGCGTCTCAGAACTACAGCTGCCTGGAGAGCGGACAGGTCGGCAATGCCGCCTTGGAGCTGCAGAGATCCAGGTAACTTTTTTTTTTAAGTGCTGCGTTGGCATAATCGACATTCCACGCATCGTGGCTATATTGGTGCCTTATAATGATTTCTCCTCTCCAGGAAGACGCACAAATTAGTGTTTTTGTGCCTTGCCAGCCACCAATATGCGGTTGGCTGCAGTGAAACCACTCGCTCCAGTTAACCCGTTAAGGAGAAAAGCGAATTGGCGAGCTAGCAGGCGTCAGGCTTGTAATATTAGCACTTGCTCCACTCCCCAACAATGCGATTTTTGCAACGTTTCATCCTGCACCCATTTTGTCCAGAAGTTGTAAACTCTCTAAACTATGTTCCATGGACATGTGTTGTTCTCCCCTGTAGCTGAAAGGAAACACCGACCCTAGCGTTTCCTATACATAGGGTACTGCAGATGGGAGTCCTCGTTGTGTGATGCTTTTGTGGAGCAGTCGTATGGTAAACAACGCATCTAACTGAAATTTCTCAACCCACAAAGGAGGGAAAATATTTTCACTAAATTGAGTATTTTGGGGCAAACAAACGTACCCGCGACCCACGTCAGAGATTAAATTCAGTCGCCTGATGTTTTCGGAACGGTGCAATCCCGATTGAAGGCGACTGAATTTAATCTCTGGTAACACATAAAGCCGGTTAACTGTCGTCTTCAGACTAGAACGGGCAACGTTATACTAATCGATTTAGCGTCACTGAACGGGAGGTAGTGGCAGTGTTGGTAAACACATGACAACGGAAGTGGCTGTAGTTCTTTGAAACCTTAGTTTCGCGTTTCCATTTAACCATTCATAACGTGATAGCGAGAAATATCAAGCGATTTTTTTATATTAAGTAAATTCGTACGTACATGTATTTGATTCTAGATTTCCCATACTGGTATTTGGGCATTCACTAATTCGCAGACCCATAGAATCTACTACAGCTAGACCTGATCAGCCATGGCTGTGTGTGCCCATTAGCCACTGCTTGGTCGTAGACTGCAGAAACGTGTCGAGGTGGACTTGTTCCAGGTGATGGCTACCCTAGCAAACGCTAACTAGCCTTGCTAACCTGTCAAGGAGGAGAGATGCCACCTCGGCGTCGGCGCTAATAAGCTGAGTCACTTTCAGCTCTTGCCATCTCGAAAACGCCTCCCTATTGTTTACATATCTACATTTGTCTATGTACCCTATTATATTGTGTAAGTGGAACCTTTTTTTGGTTTTAGGTTCCGCAGCTAGCTATTGTTTTACTTTTCTTTTTCCTCATAAACTTTCTTTTTCTCGGGTACAGAAATGAGTAGCGCCGGAGGCCAGTGTGGATAATGGTTGGATTGCAGTTTGTGTCGTTTGTGACAGGCTGTGTATTTAACTGGACTATTTCAGTTTTATGTTCTGGAGGCAGGCGGTTCTTGTCAATTTTTCTAGCTACATATGGAATATGACACATTTTACGCTTTATAAACTGTGATAGCCTTCATGCAAACATTGCTCGAAAATATATTTTCCAAGTGAATATTTTAACATAAGAAATGGGACTTTCTTGTTTGCGGTTGATTTTTTTGCTTGGCTAAACGTCAGCAGACAACTACTAGTCCATCAGTTGGATACGTAGTAGCGAAGATAATAATACATTCATATTGTAATCAGACAAAAGTGTTTGGATTTCAGTCTGGACAGTATGAACAGAGTCAGACATTAAGAATGAAGAAGAAAGTGACACACGTATATTTACTGGGTATATCCATTGTTCTTGTATATACCAAACTGTGAATTTCTAGTTATTTTGCGCCTGGCCTACAGTTTACATTAGAAAGCCCCTTCCGTTCAGGCTGAGAGGCAGGTTCCAGTGGATGTAATGGAGTAATGCGTGCTTGCCAAGGAATGATAACCAGCTATGCATGCGGATGGGGGTTGGGGGGCACTTCAAGACTGTAAATGCATATCGTGGGCATCGACACTGTCAAACCTGTCATACACAGCATAACGTTGACTTTCTCTGCCGTATTTACACACAGAGAGAATTGATTTGAAAATGAGCTATGCTCCAAAATGTGGAAACCAGCCCCTTGTAAATGAACAGGTTCTTATTCCAGTGACTCTATATTTATCTATTTATCTATAGATACACACACACACACACACACACACACACACACACACACACACACACACACACACACACCCAAAGTACAAAGGTTTGCTAGCCTTCGTGAGGGTATCTCAGCAAACCGCACTTCCCCCCAGCCTAGCAGCCTCTGTGATTTTCCAGAAGATGTGAATCCCGAGGGGCCTCAGGAGAACTGGGTCATCTGTCTTTGTCACTGAATTGAATTGTGGATTCACCGCCAGGGTTGAAAAGGTGGACTTTGGTGATTTAAAGCTCTAAATCAGTCTGAGGTTGAATGCAAAGATTTTTTGCTGAGCAAAAATAATTGAATAAAATAGAAAAAAAAGCATTCATCTGGCAAAGTGCATTCGCCAAGGTGGTGGGATGTATGTTATACAAGCTCCCTGCACACTGACCTCCCAAAATAGTTTCATAGCAAATTTTGAAAAATAACTGCATTCAGCTCTACTATCAGAGCTGGCTAGGAGATACAAGAGAGGACTTTTGACCCTGAGTATTTTGTTCTTTGCATCATGCAAATAACAAGTTTATTACTACAGCTGGAAAAGGTGGAGGGGTGGTCCGGGGTGGGTAAATGACTGACCAGGCAAACTGACCCCTTGTTTGAAAGTAATCTTAATGCCATGGAAACACTCTGCTGATCTGTTGCACTCTGTAGTTTTTGTTACAGAATTGAAATCTGTTGACAGCATTGCATGCTGGGTAGGTTTGTGTTTGGAGGAGGGGGTGCTTGAGTACTGAGCTCATCTGTCCTGCATCTTTATGAGGTGATTTGAAACAGCATTCTGAGTGTACGGCACAAAATGTTTTCACGAACGTCACCTCTGTGTTCTCCAACGTCAACAGCAGTTCACGGGAAGAGCTGCTGTTGACGCCAGCTTTTTTGTGCCACCATCGTACCCTCGTGCTCTAGCACCGGCTGTGGCTGCAGTCACATTTTCCCTCCGACTCCCTCCGATGTTAACAGAGAACAGTGGCTCAACCCGCCTGGGCCTGATTACAGCCTCGGGCAACCTGGTTCCTGAAGAGCAGCGATTCAAAACTCCATTGGTCACTGAATGCTTTGAACACATGGGTCACTTGGGTCTGTAAATCCGAGTAATTGGCCCGGTTAAACAATTAAGGGATTGGATAGGGAGAAAAAACCTAGAAGCAGTCCCTTTCCACGACTAGGGTTGTGATGTTAACACCTGCTCTTGTGTTTTGTTCTATTCAGTTTAAATGTATATCTTTTTTTAAACGTGCTAAATGCTAAATTGGCACTCATGATTTTCAAGGGCCGATGGAGCCTCCTTTCTCTTTATATTGTATGTTCGATATCTCTTATCGGCAGCGCTGCAAAAACGATACAACTCCATTTGGCCCAGCTCAGCTTTTGTGTGGGAACTGCAAATTATTTATCTCGTTGTGAGAATCATATTTTTATATTTAATGTTTGCCTTCAGCAAGACTTTAATTTTGTAAACCTTTTTTTATTTTTTGGGGGGGAAAGGATTAAGAAAAGACCCCCAACACAAAAGACTTCTCACCGGGTGGTAGAAAAACATGTTATTAAATTAAGACCAGTGATGTTTTGGCCATTCAAGCAGCCTTCGTCTGAATGCTTACGGTAGCCTCCGCTTGATGTTAGTCGAGCAGAATTTCCACCATTACCCAGTTGCCCTTTAAACCCAGGCGATTGGGTAACAAGGCAACCATTTGGTGTTTTTTTCCAGAGGCATCTGATCCTTATCGTTGTCCGTCAAGCTCCATGCGCACAGAACAATAGTAGAAATCCTGATGTCAAATACTTATGTCTGCCAAGCTGTGATTGAGGGTAACATGAATTATGGCATTTTGTGGCTGATGAGGTCACATGGTAAATATGTGAATTATTATTATTTTTAAAAATAATTTGTTTCAGGTTTCCCCCCCCATTTTTCTCCCAATTTGGTAGCCAATTATACCCTGTATTTCTTTTTCTATTTACCCTCCCCCACGAACTCGCCACCTGCCTCCACGAGATGAGCGAATATCTCGAGGCAATGTTCGCCTCCTCCGAGACGGAACTTGCCCAACCCTGTTTACGAGGTCGCCCTACCGTTCCTCGGCGAGCTCGTGCCGGCTCTCCCCTCCCCCCTCCCCCGGGGGCAGACAGCCAAACACCGTCCCCGATTGGGGCTCCCCAATATGTGAATTTAATGCACTCTGCAGTTATGACATCTGTCAGTGCAGGGGGTTAATGGCTACTGCTCAGTACTTCTACTCCTGGGGTTGTGTTTTTGTCCCTGACAAATCCCGTCCCTGACAAATCCCGTCCCTAACGCTGCGTTCACATGGAGCTTCGTGTTGACACAAAGCTTGACGCAACTCTTTGTTTTTTTGGGGTGTGCCTTGCATTTGTCAATCAAACGCAGCATTTAACAAAGGGAGAGATTTCAAATTGACATTGCTACATTTCCTGTGGTCCACACCTGAATACAGAATAAGAGCTAACGTTTAGCTACCTGATATGTTCATGGAATGCTAAAATACTTCTGATCAGCTTGAACAGTGCTCTCTCCAGAGCCAGTTTGGATTATGCCCAACCATTACAAACTCATCCTGGAGTGTGCATGGGGTGTCAGGTTCAATGGAAAAACAGGCCAAAAGGGAACCAAGATGGGGAATCCGCAACCTACTGCATCATTGAAAGACTGCAAGCAAACAAATGGCACAGATTCACTATAAATAATCATGGCGATAATCGTCCAAGTCTTTTTAGAATTTAAAGAAATGTAGCTTACACATTGATCACACAGACATACAGATCACAAATTTAAACGAAGGTGTGGTGCATTGGATGCCCGCTTCAGGTCTCAAAAGTGGAAGCTTGTGTTGTAGGGCATTTGCTTAAAGATGCCCTTTAAGTGTCTCAGTAGGTAGAGCATGGTGTTGGCAACACCTAGGTTGTGGGTTCGATTCCCATTGGTACCACATATACAGAAACATTTATGTATTCACTTCTGTAAGTTGCTTTGGATAAAAGTGTCTGCTAAGTGGCATATATTATATTACCCCACAAGATCCCTTTCAACTTATAAATTGCTATTTTTTTTCTGCGTCATAGGTGGACGTGCTGTTCCGAGCCCATAGAGAAAGGACTAGGTTATATCTCAAGGCATTGGGGGCCCGTGGAGTAGTACTAGGTTGTGCATCCCCAGAATGGCTAAGACAGACGTTATTAGGAGAGTCTCGCTCCTTTGCAAGGTCACCTTCCAGGTTCCGGAGCTGTTCCTCTTTCCGGATGAGGGTAGCGTGCCTGTCTGGTCCCAGCACTACCTGTCCAATGCCTGATTTATGTGGGGAGGGAGGGAGGGAGGGAGGGACGAGCATGTGCCGCAGCTGTGCAACAAGAAACGCCTTCGCACGCCTCCTCGCAAGCGCACCTCGTAGCTCACGCACGAAGAGCAAGCGCTGCAGAATCGGGTCGGGCCATTTGCGTTCGAGCCGCCAGCACCGGTGATCTGGCAATGCTGCAGTGAGCGTTTTTCTATTACTGCATTGCTTTCACCGGGGTCTCGAGAGGCTGTTCCGGTTTGTCGGCCAGTCCCACGCGTTTCATTTTCAGGGATAAAAGACGGAGGGATTTCGTCAGGCTTTGCCATTATGGACCAACAGTTACAGCAGAAACGCTGCTCTTGAATAGGTTTGGAGGATTTGGAGGTATATTTTTCTACCAGCCTTGCCTGCTTTTCATTCTCTAATTAACATATGTAATTGTTGATCATCCCTTGATTTGGTTTGAAAGATATGATTAGGAACTATGCCTTTCTTTGCAGAAGGATTTAAAGATTGCATGAGCAGAGCTTACCCGGTTCATCTAAATGGATCAATTTAATATTTCATTAGCATATTTAGTCGTGTTCCAAAAATAAACAGTGAAATCCTCCATGCATACTTATGAAAGTGACTGCTATTGAAATGTGTGATCGTAAACATTAAAGTAATATATTAAATACATTTTTAAAAATTGTTACTCTTAAGTGGATTCAAGAAAATGTAGAAACGAGAAACTAGTATTTCATGTCTGATCATACAATGTATTTTCCCAGGGCAATTAGTAGCCTACATATTGGAACATAGCCTATACTTTTTTTGTACGAGTTGGAGTCAGGATAGAGAGAAAATGTTATAATTTGTGATTGTCTTGGGTGTCTTCTAAATGGCTTGTGTATGTACTTACACATTGATTGGCAGTGGTTGGGTCCAGGATGGATGGGACAGCACTTGGTTTCAGCAGTGGTGGACACTAACGAAGTACATTTACTTTACTTAAATTAATTACTGTACTTAAGTACATTTTTCAACTATCCGTGCTTACTTAAGTATTCCCATTTGCAATGTTTACTTTTATAACTTGTACTGAGTAATATTTTATCAGGGTATCTGTACTTCTAAATCAAGTAAAGGGTTTGTGTACTTTGTCCACCACTGGTTTCAGTTTGATGAACTTTGCAAACCCCAATGAGTACTAGGTTTGGTTTTCCTCTGGGAAATATGTGCTACAAATTTGTATAAATTCTATATTTACTGGGACAGCCCTGCCTCCTAAAATAAAGTTCAACCCACTCCTGTAGCATTGGTCCTTTTGGGATATTATGCAGAGACACATTTACTGCCTTGAAACCAGCAATTGCACGCGTTTAGTGCTTTATGGTACTTATCTTGGCTATGATGGACATGACCACTAGTAACGGCTAAACCCTGGCTGTAGCAGAGCGTGCACATGTGTTTTTGGAATGGGAGGGGATATGCAAAACATAAACGCACATTTTCATTGGTCTATTAAAATAGCCCCTCCTTGAAGTCAAGAAGGGAGAGCAAACAGTCCAAATCTGAAAAACAGGCTGAGCAGAAGGTACTGAAATTTTAATAAACAACTATCCCGAAATAACACTGACCTCACTTTGTAACTTTTAGACTGACGTTTTAATCAGGGATGCAAACTAGTTGCCTTTCGGCAAGTTGGTTCACAAGTAACCAAATGCAAAGTCCTACAACGAAACTTACAGCAGAAAACATTGTGTTCAAATAGCCTATGCCTTGGCCAATCATGCATCCAATCATGCATCATGCATTACTTCATTCAACCGATCAGAAAAATGTATTTGCTACTGCAAAAATGTACAAATAAATGGAAAACAACGTGCTGAACAATGTGTGTTTTCCTGAGGGAATAGAAAAGCAGAAAACTCTACTCTATTCTCCAGTTTCAATCCAATTATTCTCAGACCCCAGGAAAAAGGTTGTTGAGAAACACTTCTGGAAAGTGGTAGCAAATACAGCGCACAGTAGAATAGAAACAAATTAAGGCGTGTAAAACTTGTATATTAATATTATATTCTCAAGTTCCATGTGTGTCAGTACAGACACACATATGTACTGTATTAGCACGCATCCATCGGTTCAGTACATAAATCAAGAGTGTGTTGGGTGGCTGAAAGAATGTCCATCACTGGGATACATTAGACAGCAGAGATCTATTGTGTATAAAGACGAGCACTTTGGCACGGCTATATCTGTAAATGATGTGTGAGCTATAAGCCATGAGGTTACGAACTGACACTCACCCTTTATGGCCCCTGTTTGAATAGGCGGCACACCAGCTGAGCACAGGGCAGAGTGTTTGAGCAGAGCGGGTGATTTTTTAGCGTTTGTGTTTGAGTAGGGTGGCCATCAGAATGAAGGACGTCAGAGCCCTTTTGAGAACGTGAAGCCAGTGAAGTCCCAAGAACCTTTCTGTTGTTCCTTTCACAGCAAATGGAACCAAAAACACAAACGGTGAATTTAAACTGCCCATTTATTTTGCCTAACAGATGGCATCACCCAGGGCAACTTATGTGTTAATGTACATATTATGAATTTATGCAGTTGGATATTTACTGAAGGTCAAGGATACAACGTTGTTGCTCTACCTGGGATTTAAACCCAGGACAAGCCTGGTCTCCTAACCTCTGAGCCTTCCTGCTGCCTTTCAGTAGGTCAGTACATTCCCACCATCAGCTTTTCAGGAATCTACCACTAATTGCTTATATTATTATTTTTCCAAAAATGTTCTCAAGTGGAGATCGGGCCACTGTGGGAGATTGACGTTGTATATTTTACCTTTTCCATTAATGGTACATATTTCTCCAGTCATTCAAAATGAGCTAGTAGCCTCAGTCCGATACAATTGCAAAGAGTGAGCCATTTATTGCCTCACATTTATTTTGATGTCTTGGACCTAGAAGATATGCCTGTATGTAAGGAGATCCAGGAGCTTATATTTCAGGGGTGCCATGACATGTTACATAAGGAAAGAAGCATCCTACACATACTGTAAATCAATGCAGTACAGTACAAGGACTGTAGATTGAAGCATGTGTCTTAGTTTGTGGCCTTAAGCTGTTCAGTGGGTATAAAAAGTATTCACCCCTTTGGCATTTTTCCACATTTTATTTTCTTACTAAAATGGAATCAAAATGGGTTTAATTGGGATTTCTTGCCACTGATTAACACAAAATACTCTATAATATCAAATAAAAAAACACAACTTTAAAGCTTTTTCTTATTTAATTACAAATAACGGACAATAATTGATTCTATAAGTATTCACCCCCCTTGATTTAATACCTGATAGAAGTAGCTTTAACTGCACTTACAGCTGTGAGTCTATTTGGGTAAGTCTATCAGCTTTGCACATCTGCACACTGCAATTTTCAACCATTCTTCTTTACAGAAATGCTCAAGCTCCATCAGGTTGGATGGGGACTGTCAGCAATTTTCAAATCTTTTCACAGATTCTCAATGGGATTGAGGTCTGGGCTTTCATTGTAGCAAAGGTTTACTACAATATTAGCAGCAAGCGTAGATACTAGATCGAAACAACTATCTATCCAGTCAAATTTGGGTTATATCAACATCATCACTATGTCATTCCAAAATAAATGTACCTAAATTACGATGAAATGTCTGTGTCAAACTGCAGTTGTTTGACTGTTTGACTACCAATTGTAGCAGGTAGGATGCTCTGACTAAATGTTTTCTTGAGGATCATGTGATGGAAGCATGAGCCGTGCATGCACGACGCTGCATCACCAGTAGGGGAAGCAAATTGCTCATCCACCTCGTCAGAAGGACACGGTCTTTCAGACACACAGAGCGTTGTGATTATAAAAACAAACAAATAAATGAAGATATAGCGAATACAAAATGGTTTAATTATTTAAGACTCCAGCTGTGTGTTAGTAATTTTAAGAAATGTAAATGACTGGGTCACATATACAGTTTTATTGTCTTCCTGTGCCTCCTTTTGAGAATGGTTCTAATCATCATCATTATCCTGCTGGGAGAGCATATGGTTCGATACTCTTACAGTACTGTTGGTTGGTGTAAACATTAGTGCTACACTACTGTGTGTGTGTGTGTGTGTGTGTGTGTGTGTGTCTGTGTGTGTGTGTGTGTGTGTGTCTGCATGCGTGTGTCTGCGTGTATGCCGCACCTCCATGCCCCAGCCAGGGGGGAGTGAGTTGTTGCCTTGCCTTCCTTGCTGGTCCTGAGTCAGCGGATTCACTGTTGACTCAGGCTCTGCCACACATTACGAAAAACCCCCCACAAAAAACACAAACAGCAAAGGGATCACGTTGCCGAGGGAAAGCGGAAGCGGAGCAACCGGCCAGGTCTCGCTGCCAGGATTCCTGAGGATCGCAGACGGACTCCGCAGCCCAGCCAAGCAAATGAGAGGAAGGGGGGGGTCAGTGAGGAAGGAGGTGTGGGGGTGTGTGGGGGGGGTGTGTGGGAGGGAGGGAGGGGGTCAGTGAGGAAGGAGGTGAGGGGGAGGCATGTGGGCTTCTTCCAAGAGATGGCTCTGGTAATAATCCAGCACCCCAGAGTCTTCCCAGTTAATTTGACGAGGCTTAATTTGTTTATTGAGCTGCCCTCCCCGTACCCGGACCGCATTCTGATTCGTGCGCAACCCCTAATCTCTGTTGCCCCGAGGGTTTGTTTCTCGCATGTAGACCTCCTGCATTTGTATTCTTACCTCGACTGAAGCTCTGACATTTTCAACAGATTGTCATTAATTAAGTACTCTGTCCCTTCAATTGTTTCACTGAAAATTCCCCACTTTCATTAGTAATTAGATAATATACAGTTTGCTTAGTTGGATGAAACCCCTGTCAAAAATCTGATTTGATATGTTTTGTATTTATTTGTCAGTGCTATGCAACATTTAGCATGAATAGATGTGGCTTCAGTGCTAGTTTTGTGGTTTCTGAATCCTGATTCACAGAGACATGTACTGGATTGACACCTCCATGTGTTAATGGCTGTTTACTTCCTTGGGCTGAGGGACCCATTTTAATTTGAAACAGGAAAACGCTGCCACTTTCCAGAGAGATAATGATTTTCCCTTAATGTGAAACACGCATTTCCCTGCGGCCAGGGTAACCGTCGTAACAATTTGAACCACATTCCTGCAGAAGGGAAAGCCTGTGTTTTGGGGGCCTCTTATAGTGCAGACATGCACTTGGAAGTATTTCTGTGTGGACTTGGACTGTATTACAGTCGTCCTTGTTCAGAAATGTCCAGGAAAGAGCTTGTGGCTTTTAATGTTTCCAGGCAAAGGACACTGTGTTAGCACTATGTAAACATTGTGGCCAGACCCATTTACATTGTGGGAACAATTTTATTGGAGCTATCTAAAGACTGAATATTTACATTTACATTGTAGGCATTTAGCAGATGCTCTTATCTAGAGCGACTTACAAAAAGTGCATTTATACATGGTAAGATTAAACGTGGTTAGTGCAAGAGATCAGTGTAGTAACTCTGCAATAGACGACATATAGCGAGGTGTGATGGCAGATAGGTGTGATTATTGATGGTGCACAGAATTGGATTGTCATATTATCATATTGTCGCGTAAGATTTGCTGGGGCCTGACGAGGAAGTGGGCCACTCACTCTGTCTACAGGAGAAGGTTGGGAAGCCCTTCCCAGAATCCACAGGAATTTGTTGTGCAAGCTGTGTGAAGCCTGCAGGACTGTCATGCAATGACTGCCAATATCAAATATTTTTCAGAAAGGGGGGAGGGAAAAATGTGCTTTGACCTTAAACAGGCAATCGGAACGTTCATAATGCAGTGACCTGCACGTGAAATGATTTCCATCTGTGCGTATATTTTGGCGACTACATTTTTAATTGTGAACGATGTGCTCCAGAAAGCGCTGGAAACCACCGGGTTGTAGCCATTGAAGCCCACAGCAATACTGTGTCTATCCAGAGAGCCAAGCCATGTTCACTGTAACAATCCTGGATGATAGTAGTAGTATCGTGGGTGCATGCTGTATCATAAATCTTACGTGTCGTCTTTGAGTACATAATCGCGAATTACTGTTTTGTTGTTGCATGCTGCTGTATCGCACATGCCCATATTTGGAGCATTCTGGGCGTTGTTTCTCAGGTGCTTTGTACGTTTGTGGCATTTGTGCAACATGAACAGGGACGTTGTGAAAATTGCAAGTTGAGACCCTCTTGCACTCTGCAGTTGAAGTCAGGGCTTTCAGGAAACTGTACCCTGTGTGGGGAGGGGAGGGGAGGGCAGTGGGGGGGAAGGATGGCAGTACTGTTCAGCCATCGTGCTAGGGCACAACCGTCACTGAGTTGTGGCAGCCTCCCGATCGTCTCCCGTGTGTCCAGGCCACTGAGAGGGCAGCTGTTGGACGCAGAGGCCGCAGACGGGAGCGAGGTTTCCTGGCTGCGCTGGGCAGGGTGCCCGTACGCACCTCTCTGGCCTGCACTTCCTCCCTCCGATCCGGCAGGCCCCCCTCCCTCCCTCCGTCTGCCTCTCGTTTTCGGCCAGGGTGAAGAAACCCTCAGAAGAGCTGCCAAGCCGCCGGTCAAACGGTGCCAGACAGGACACTGCCGTCTCCATTCCAGCTCGCTCGCTTTAAAAATGTGAGGGGTCCTGAGTGGCTTTGTCAGTAAAGGCACTTGCCAACAGAACAGGCCAGGCCCCATAGCCTAGACATCACAAGTTCAAGCCATGGCTACGTCCGTAGCTGACCATGAAAGCGAGTTGACAGTTGGAGGACATGAGTAGATTTGTTCCACCAGTGGTAGGGTGGGTTTAAGTCCACCAGAGTTATTGCATTTGCTCCTCCCAAACGACACACCAGGTACCCACAAGCTGCCTGTTTGTCACCAGTGAGTGGGATACCACTTCTCCAATCAGCACTACCTCTCTGGTTCTGTGTGGCTCAATAGGTAGAGCATGGCGCCGGCGACGCTTGGGTTGTGGGTTCGATTCCCATTGGAGTCACATATACTGAAAAATGTATGCATTTACTATTGTAAGTTGCTTTGGATAAAAGCCTCTGCTAAATGGTATATATTATTATAGTACTGTGGGGGCTGTTGTGTGGGGACATAGTTACTGGCTCTGGGGTGAGTGCATTGGAGAAGAGAGCATTTGCTTCAGGTACAGTGCAGATGGTGCAGCAGTAAATTGAGCCACGATGACCCATTCTGAATTAGGGGTGAAAAAAGGGATTAAAAAGGACCAAAAAGGAGAGGATCAAAGGGGTGCCTCCCCTCCTAGTCCCTGCAAACTTTGAGTTAATTCCTGTGAAAGCAGTTTATGTAAGAATTAAAGACGTATCTCTGTGTTCTCGGCACGGTTGTGACTCTGCCCCCTAGCAAAGGGAGTGTAATGCTAACCCATTCACAAGGTGACCTTGACAGTGTGATCATTGGCTTGCTCAACACTGGCAAGACCAAGGAGCTGGTAGTGGACTTCCGGCGGAGCAAGAAGCCCCCGAGGGGCCCCCCAACCCCCATCACCATCAAGGGGGAGGAAGTTGAGATGGCAAGCTCATGCAAGTTCCTGGGAGTGCACCTGAACAAGAGGCTGGACTGGACGGACAACACGGAGGCCCTCTATAAGAAAGGACAGAGCAGACTGTACTTCCTTAGGAGGCTCAGGTCCTTCGATGTGTGCAGCAGGCTGCTGAGGATGTTCTACCAGTCTGTGGTAGCCAGTGCACTGTTCTTTGCCGTGGCCTGCTGGGGTAGCAGCGCCAAGGCTGGGAGACCGACAAACTCAACAAGCTGGTGAGGAAGGCTAGCTCTGTTGTTGGCCAAAACTGGACAGCCTGGAGGCAGTGGTGGAGAGGAGGATGAGAGACAAACTGTTGACCATCCTGAATAACCCCTCCCACCCCCTCTATGATGAGCTGAGACAGATGGAGAGCACCTTCAGCCACAGGCTCATCCAATTCACATGCAGAATGGAGCGGTTCAAGAGCTCCTTTGTACCAGCAGCCATCAAACTGTATAACAATGAACATTGAACACTGAACACTCTCACTCTCTACTGCTGTACCTACCCTACATTCTCTGCACATCTCACTGCTGCCCCGATTGCTACTTGATCTCATATCTCATATTTGTTTTTCTTAATACTTCAGTACACTGGTATGCACTGTATTTATGGTGGATTTGCACTACCTCCAGTATGATCGCTGCTAGGTTGTTTTTGCTATTTTTTTTTATTTTTTAATTCTTGTATTTAGCATCTGGTATTCCAATATACTATGATGTTCTGTATGTCTGTATAGCTGCTAGGTTTTTATTCTGGTTTTTAAATATATTTATCTTGTATTTATTATGTCCTGTATGTCTTGTGTGTTCTTTCACTCCTGTACTAGTGCTGCTGTGACAAACCAAATTCCCCCGGGATTAATAAAGGCTATTCTATTCTATTCTATTTTTGTAGGCGGATGCCCTAGAAATGAATGGCAGAGCTGGAGGGGGGGGGGAGAACCTCAGTCAAAGTGTTGGGGATTGATGTGACAGGAAGGAGTTGGAACAGGCTAGGTTTTTTTCTTCACGGGCCCGTGTTGGTTCAGCTGGAAGCTGGTGTGGGTGCGATAGTCAGGTGCCTGACCAACAAAGTGGGAGTGGGAGGGTGAGTGGGGGGATGTGGGGCGTGGGAGACTATTGATTCCAGCTGTCCTGAGCTGAAACGGCCCTTCATCATCACTCCTGTTTCCCTACCACTTCTCCCTACCTACTTTCTGTACCTTGATTCTGGGCTCATTTAATTGGTTATGCCCCATCCCCACTCCCACTCCCAAACACAGAAACGCACACACAAGCACCCCCCCCGTCAATTAAACAAAATAAATAGCTCTGAGACAGTGTCTTGCTGTGTGACTGTAATCTGATTCACAGCAGAGAACCTCTTTTAAAAAATAAAACATGACTATTTATTCCCATGTGTTCCTCTTTTCTGAATTCATACCCCCACTCATCACCCCCCATCCCTGTAGCCCTGATGAACTCCGTGTCATTGGATCACGGAAAAGACTGTAAAGTTTGACTATGACTTTGTGCACACAAACCGACTTTTGAGTCCTCTCGACACCACTGAAGAAAGCCCAGATCTCAGGAGGCCCGTAGTTAGATTTTTTGGCTCCAGAATTTGTTCCTGGCTCCTGACTTCCACCGTCAGACCCCAGAGGAGGTCAATCCCAGAGTGTGTTCAGAGCCCCTGCTCTGGGGCACTGTTAAGGGAAAACTTAAGGGATGAGCCAGTCCACACCAGGAATCAATAAATTAATAAATAAATCAGTCCTGCAACTCAAGTGCGTCCAGCTTCCACTCTACCACGGAGACCGCACCTTGCTTCGAAGTGAGGCCGTAATGTGTTTCGAATTCTCTGGGCTTTGTGCCCTTTACAGCCGTATGTTGGAGCAGGGAGCTGAATAAAATCAGCAATGCCAAGGGATGGGCTCATGAAGATTCAGCAACTTCAACACCAACATCCAGCCTCTTCTCTTTACAGCAGGCGTATGCAGTTTGGATCACTTCCTTTAAGTCATTACATGGTTGACTTATGGTCGAACTTGTACAATTTGTGGTCAGCATTCCCAAACGATGATGCAAGCAATTGCATCCACTCTGCCAAAAGCAATCACACAACAGCAAGTGGACGTTCATCAAACCGCTTGGCTCATTAGGATGTGACTTAATCACACTCATTTTCAAAACCGTAATAATAATGATAATGGTAGTAATGACTGAAGCGTGAATACATAGATAATGCATTCAAAAATTGCACTCCGGCGCGTGCTTTCTGAAAATCAAGCCGTCGGTATGGGGTTAAACCTCTGCGGGCCTAATCAGGCTTTTCCACAGTGTGAGCTAGCTGTGCTGCGGTATTCCTAAAGCAACACTCCGATCTATTTAAATACAGGGGGAAATACCCAAGAGCGCTTTCTCTCTCTATCGATGTTAGGACAAAACGGTACCCACAGAAAATATGTTTCAACTCTTATTTTTCACTTCCTTAGATTCTCAAGTGTTATTCTGCCCATTAATGCAGATGGAATTAAAGACTTCTTTTTTTTTTTTTTAAAGAAAAGAAATGAAATGGAGCACCCACATTGTACAGGCTGTGCAGTGATCAACACGTATAACGTTCGCCTATCCTAAAATAGGCCTGTGGATTGCTACAATCTCATTCTCCACGCCCCCTGAGGATCGCGGTACTGCGCATGTCATTGGCGAAGTGCTTGAAAAGGCAAGTGCATTTTTCCTTTGAAGATGCAGGAGCTTTGAAATGGCTCTTATTTCACTAGAAGGAGGACAAGATCACGTATTACCAATTTTTTTAAATTTGTAATTAATTGACAAAGGCTTTAGAGTTGTTGTTTTTTATTTGACATTATATTTTGTGTTGATCAGTGGCAGGAAATCCCTATTAAATCCCCAAAATGGCAAAGGGGTGAATACGTGTGTGCGTGCGTGCGTGCGTGCGTGCGTGCGTGTGTGCGTGCACACACCCCACCCAGCTGTCTCTCCCCGGCTTTGAAGAGTTGAGGCACTTGCGTCTACACGATCCCTCAATGGGACGCAGCGAGCTGTGACCACATGGCTGGTTCATGTGCAGATTATTTCTGATAAGTCTGTGATTTCGTCAAGTTTCCTGTGAAGACTATGATGCACCATTGAATGATATCTTAAAAATGAGAGATTACAGGAGAGCTCAAATAAAGTAAATGTAGCAGCAGCAGCAAAGTGTGTAATTATCGAGAGAAGAGGAATTCAAAGGAGTTCTCACCAGGAGCGTTTTGAGAACGTGGTGGATTGGCGTTTTGTACAACTTTTAACGTCCACTACAGATAGGGTTGCCAACTTTCTATCGTCCAAATACGGGACAGAAGACGGGGCACCGGTGGGCAAAGTTGGTATGGTGTTGTATGGATGTAAATCAACACATACTGTATATTGTATATTGTGTATTGTAACGTGGACAAGGAACGTCCTGGCTAATACAGTTGTATAGATTACAAATGAAAAGTCTGAAAACAGACACCTTACAAGTGTGCTGATTTAGGTGGGATAAAGTCTCTTAGTAGTTCAACTAATGAAATGTTTGTGTGAAAAAAGCCCATTGTGAAAAAAGGTTTGAAGCTATATGACAGGCTATGCCAAGTTGCTGTTGTTGTTTTTAAACAGAGCAACAGCGCATTTGATCACAACCGGGCTAAATATACGGAGCTTGTGTCCCTGAATGTCTTTGTGCTCCTCCCTTTGTTAGAGGAGGATCTGGCCACACCCATGAAGGTGAACTGTACACTACAAAATGACCCCTATAACAAACCTATACATTTCACTTTACTTTAGCCCTGCTATAAGTAACAATCCCCATACCAGAATCGGTGACATCGTGGTAGAACAAATGTATGAGCAGGGCCGGATCTTGACGTTCATGGCCCAAGGCCCAGACTCTGTTTTGGGCCCCCCAGCATGGCATTCTGGGAGGTGGAGTTCTTAGATTTAACGTTCGATTGGAGATATGATTTAATTTGAGTTATTTTATTTTTTGACTACTACTACTAAATAATAAGGATCCTGTGTGATGAACATATATTTGTTAGGCGTGTAATATGAATTAATTAATGAATTATGTAAAAATAAAAAAATACATCAAATCAAATTAAAATATTAATATTTTCCTCATAATTCCTGGCCCCATGCAGCGTTTGGGCCTTAGGTGAAGGCCTTGTCGGCCTATGCGCAGATCCGGCCCTGCGTATGAGTTAAAATTGTTGACTCGGGAGTTGAGCGACAGGGTGTACACGGGTAAGAATGAATGGAATTCAGAGGGTATTCGGGAGCATGGCTTTATGTGCGTTGTCGCGTCCGGAAGAGTAGCCCAGGAAAACAATTATCTTACAGGAGCCAATCAATGGCAAAGAAAACAACATCTTGCGTAATATGTTCATTAGGACCAGGTTGGGGAATTTTGCGTGGTTTGAGCGTACGTTCTCTGTTTACCGTGATCTGTTTGTTAATTTCTCTGAGGGTGCCGCTGTTGGAAACATCGGGTTACTGTGCACGCAGTCGAGCGGACAAGCGCATCACATTCTGCATATGCCGTCCTCTCCAAACTAGAGCCCCTGGCGTTCTCTATAGACTCTATTCCAATAGTCTGGCTGCAGGATCCACTAAGGGAACAGTTGTATGGTCCACCACTAGGGGGCGCATCCACTCACAGAGCAGGAACACCACCACTGCTGGCCACAGAGAGGAGGGACCTTTTGAACTGAGAATCACATTAATGAAACATAGTTGGTAAACAGGTTTTAATATCCTATGAGGGTTTGATGACTACACTTATCCGTGCTTTTCTGAGTAGGAAACTGATATGCACGTTAGGGTGACCATTTAAGCAGTCCAAATTCAGGACATTGAGGGACGGGAAAGGTGGAATATAAAAGTAAAGAAGCGATTTAAAAAAAAACAAAAAAAACATTTTTTAAAATATTTTTGGCGCTGATGATATTGAGCTGTGGGTGGGGGGGTCATATTCATATTTTATATCTAAGACCTTCTCTAACTACACTCATGTAATGCCACTCCTTGGCCTTTGTAAATAGAAAGTCAGGTAGATAGGGTAGTATGTATGTAATTGATTGTTATGAATTCTATTGCAGATTTAATGGGAGTAATGTAAATGTATTTTGTATTGTTCTTATTTATTGTAATCTTGATTATGTTGCCAATGCCTAACACCACAAACACAATATACACACACCACCATGATACCTAACAACAACAAGGACCACAATGGAAATAAGTCCTAGGACTTTTCTGTGTCATCCTTGATATGTCTTTTTAAAATGTACATTTTTTAAAAGTGAAATGTCAAATAAACTAAACTAAACTAAACTAAAAGTGGGCCAGGCTGAGATCAGTGATAAATGCACAGCAGCTGTCCAAAGCTGAGGATTTGAGAATGTTCAGATGGGCATTTCTGTTGTCACAGCTGTGCTCCAGGACTTCTCCTCAAATCCTCCTCGCATGACTTGGGCTCTGACGTACGGCTTGAGAGCTGCTCCGCAATGAGCCCTCTCCTCTCCTGCCCCAACATGTCCCTGCCCAGCAGTCATCGATTGAATCTACCTGAGGCCAGGCTTGGCTGGGCAGCACTACTAGCCTGCCTTCTTTAAACCACATGTATCGCATAGACCTACAGTAGTTCATTTTCCTGATGCATGGTTTGCATGAGTGGCCATGTGCCATGTTTATTTTTATTTTTATTTCTCCTTTATTTAACCAGGTGAGTCCCATTGACTCACCTGGGGGGATGTACACAGCGGCTAACTGTACTTACATCCATATTTGCACAGCATTCATTTGCACCATGTACAGATTTTTATATATTTATATTTGTAACTATTTTTAGATTTAGATTTTATATTGTGTGTTTTTGTATTGTGTGTGTGTTTGTTGTTTGTATTCATTTTAAACTGCACTGTGGATGAGAGAGAAGGCAATTTCAATCCCTGTATGTCGTGTATATACAGTGATTGACAATAAAGCTGACTTTGACTTTGACTGACTGACTTTGATTGAGATGTTTATCTCTTTTACCAGGGAGCCCTGGCCAAAAGAACAGCAAGCAGAGCATGTTACAACATAAAATACAATACAAAAATCACAATACAGCAAGTTACACATGATTAAACCAGGTGTTGATGTTGATGCGGCCATAGCCGTGGCAGACTCCGAGCAGCAGGTATGTTCAGTGGCCAATGTGGAAAAACATTCGGGACTCCTGAAGGGGAAAACTCAGCATCACACGATTGAGGGCAGAATTGAGATCCGTGGCAACCAAGGGGACCGTAAATCATTTTGACCAGATTCATATGGAATATCGAACCGCACTCATTTACATTCTTACCTGATAAACGCATATTTACCCAAGAGCGTCTCTGTGGCTTTAAAGCAATTTCCTGTCTTGGTTTGATTATGCAGTAAGTTTGTTTATGAAGTAATGCAGAGTATTATGGAAACCGTTTGTCCGGACCTCCTGATGGGTCGGCGTCCTTTATCAAGGAAATATAAAGATCAGAGCTCAGTCTCATGGCAGATTCAACAGCCTGGACCATGTTTCCCAGAGTCCTTTGCATCAGGGCTGAAGTACTGTTCTGTGGCCTGGGCCTTACGAGTTTTACGACTTCTCTTGCCCTGGCAAAAGCCTTAGTGACAGGCCAGATGGGATTTTTACGAAAATGGTATTCTCAGGTAAACAAAGAAATCACGGAAACTGCAATAGCACACTATTGGTTGTGGTTTAGAGGTCTGCAAACTGTTGCACCTTTTGTGTAACTCATGTATGTGGGTACTGCGTAGTTTAGTTGAAGTTGAATGCCAAGAAATTAGATCATACACGGCTAATTGGTAACTGGATATAAATTTGCAATTAAACCACAGTAACGTTTCACTTTTCATGGTTTTATTACCAAGAGTTGGTGGGGCAACAGTTAATGTTTCGAAGCGATTAGTGAACCATTCCACCTGTACGTGACACTACACTACTGCTGCGGGACCTGAGCGGGCCATTTGCAACTTCCCGACATATTAACAGCCTGAGCTAAAATAACTCTTCACCCCCACACCCACACCCACACACCTGCAGGAAAAAAGGCCCTTCACTGAGGTGAACTGTGAGCTTCAGTCACAAAGTTTCCTGTTTCAGCAGAAGCGCTGAGTTCGGAATCGATGTTCATTTCTAACTGAGCACAAACTGTTTTTTCTGGTTCCTCAAAATGACCCCCTTAAGCAGGACGTAACTGTACACGGGTGACTCTTTTGGGCTAAATTGTGTTTTCATCGTCTGCATCTGTGCCGAATTCCATTGTCCCTTTTGAGGTCATTCTGTGTCCAAGTCTAGTCTAGTGTATTCTGTATTGCATATGCGCAATGTGTAGAGAGTGAGGTGAGGTTCCCAATCATGGAAAACAATTGTCCATTGCAGTGCAGTTCTCCTGTTGTGGCCTTTCAAATAGGCACACCGTATTCATAGGGTCTGCAAGTGAAAAGTTGTTGCCAACGGTATGGTTATCCGTGCACGCAAAAGTGTTTCCTGGTCGCCAGGCAACCATTTTTACTGTCTTCTTTGAGGATGCCATTTGCAGCCCTTTATAATGTCATCAATTGGAATCAACTAGAATGTTACGGCAGCTACTCTTTATCAGACTGGACCCAGTTTTTACTGCTGAATGTTAATGGTAATTCACGTCGAAGCGCCTTCCAACCACGTCCTCGTAAACGTTACCTCATCTGCATCGCTCATTGTTACTTTGACCCCGTCCCCTTTCCCTTGTAAATTAATTTTTATTTTTTAAAAAAAAATAAATATAAATGATTGTTTCTATACTAGTACTACTACTAGTTTCCAAATTTTTCTCCCAATTTGGTTGCCAATTCTACCCTATTAATCTCAACTCACCCTCGCCCATGAGACGTTTGTTTTTAGTTTTGTCCCTTTGCTTGGAAAGTCAAGTGGCGCTCTCCATCAGAGGCCAAGGCACTTGACTTCTGATTGCCCAACCGTCTTTCATTATTTCAAGCTTAGATAGTCCACCTTCATTGCCATGTGTTCTCTACTAATGATCACCTAGAAGCTTCTATGTCCAGGGCATGTCATTTACAGCAATATCTCATCTAACACTGGATCCGAGGGTCTATTGTTTCATTAGTTGTTCAAAAACAATAATGTGTGTGATTTAAAACACATCAGGTCATTGTTACAGTTGAAGGAACTCTTTTACCACACGCGGTCATTATCTGTGGTAAATGTTGCAGAAGACAAAGACCGTGCAACTTTGGAACCTCCACTGTTTTTGGTTGTTTAAAAATACAGCTACTTGTTGGGAGTTGAACTGTGTGTCAGAGCTTTACGGAAAAGACTAAATTGTTTAATATGCGCTGTGTGTGTTTGTGTGTGTGTGTGTGTCTGTGCCTGAACTCCCAGCACAAGACTTTATGTGATTTCAGATGAACTGCCATCGCCCTGCTCGTTGGACCGTGACCTCTCTCGGCACCTCGGCCGACTGAGGGGGCAGTGTGTGCCAGCACATGGTGAATGGGCCTGCCCTTCAGAAATGGGAACACAAGGTCACACTTGACATGATGCTTTGTGGGAAAGACAATGCTGCTCGCTGACCAGAGCAGAGATTCCTGATACATTCCTGGTTGTGCGCGTCCGCCCAGTGTTGCGGTGTTTATTAGTCTGCCCCCAAGCAGAGATCAGAAGACTTGTGCTCATTTTTGCTGAGTCAAATATTTTGGTCATATGAGTGTATATTTTAGTGTTTGCTTTGAACATATCGCCCCCCATGGGAGAGGTGGCCTGGTGCCAGAAGATAATCTTTTGACAGACACAGACTTGACTCTCATTTCCGGTAATTGTGCGCTAAACGTTGTGTTGTTGCGTCTGAGCCTTCAGCCTTGTACTTTGTGGTGTTAGTTTTGGCTTTGGTCACCATTGTTAGGTTTTTTTCCAACCCACTTAATAAAGATTTTGACGCCCCAAATTGAGGTGGCAGTGATGCAGAGGGCGTGATGTCATTTGCAACATCTTAAAATGGGGGCACGGTGGCTCAGGGGTTAGCAACACTGGCTGTTAAGCAGAGGGTTGCTGGTTCGAATCCCAGGAAGCCTTTTTTTTTCCGTTGTGCTCCGCTGTCTGAAAATGTGGGAATGTTTGCACAGCTACTGATGATCATGGTTGTAATGGATCTAGCTCATTTATTTCATTGAATGACCGGCCTCTGGTGAAAAGGCCTTCTGAGGAGGTGCACCAGAAATCCATGCCGAGACTGTTCCCTTATCCTCTTTATTATGAAGCGATCAAGGCGGTTTTGTACAAGGTCTGTCAGAACACAAAGGTCAATCTTGTGCTCAGTTACAATTAAAATATCTGTTTTTTTCATTTTTATTACATTTATGTTGCTCAAATTTAATCCGCTTAATTTACTCATTGTGAGCAATCTGGTGTATTCCGATGACATTGTCCACGACTCAGCGCTGACAAAGCCTTGTTTCCGCTCCGTCCAGCTGACCGTCTGAGTCTGTTGTAGCTTGACCCGTAGGATGTGCGGTGGGCTCGTGAGGGGGGACCTCTGTTAGCATGTGATTTATACATTGCAACTATTACATTTTGTATTTATTTGTTTATTTGTCAGGGACATGGCAAAAAGCATTGTTAACACTGTTTAAAAAAAAAAAAAAAACACCTTGGAAGAGCTGGATTAAGTGTTTATAGCCAAAGGCTATACTATGATAAACTGATGCAGAGGTTGTGACAGAGAGGTAAATGACCCTGGGGCAGATTACAGACTGACCCTATCCCTATATTTACATTTACATTTACATTTTAGGCATTTATCAGATGCTCTTATCCAGAGTGACTTACAAAAAGTGCATTTAAACATGGTAAGATTAATCATGGTTAGCGCAAGAGATCAGTGTAGTAACGCTGCAATAGACATCATTGTTGGCAGCTGCACACCGTACCTGTAACACAAGGAAATAAAAGTTAGTAGTTTGTTTTATTAAAACATGCAGACAGTGGTGATGGCAGTTAATGAATGTAGAGAATCAGTGGTAGTGGAGTCTGAAGAGGTGGGTTTTGAGTCTCTTGCGGAAGATGGCCAGTGATTCCGTGATCCTGACCGGGTGCGGAAGATCATTCCACCACCGGGGGGGTCAGGGCAGGGAAGAGGCGAGACCGCGAGGAGAGGCTGCTGGGTTCCCGGAGGGATGGGACCGTCAGTTTGCCAGAGGAGGCGGAGCGGAGGGGTTTGGCAGGGGTGTAGGGTGTGATGAGTGTCTGGAGGTTGGAGGGAGCAGTTCCCTTAGTGGCTTGATAAGCCAGCACCGGTGATTTAAATTTGATATGTGCTGCGATAGGGAGCCAGTGCAGTGTGTGAACTTGGGTTGGTTGCCCGTGTGGTGGGCGCCCTAGAGGGCAGAGTACAGACTGACCCTAACCCTCTGCCTGTCTCACACCAGATGGAGGCTCCTATCCCAGCGTTCGTCCCTGGAGACTTTGGAGGACATTGAGGAGAACGCCCCCCTGCGCAGGTACAGGACTGCGCACATGTTGCATCCGGTCTCCAGTGCTGGGCACGTACACGTCACGTTCCTGCGTCTCTCTCTCTCTCTCTCTCTCTCTCTCTCTCTCTCTCTCTCTCTCGCTCTCTCGCTCTCTCTCTCTCTCTCTCGCTAGTTGTAGTTGGCTAATGTTTCTCACACACTTTCACATTTGGCTGTGTGTCGTTGCTGTCCATGTTCAGCGAATCAGGTGATGCCTGAGAACGCGTGTAAGAGGGTGAATGCTTATTCAGCTTATTCAAGAATAACACGGAGTAATTATAATTCCATGGTGAAATAATCAGATTACGGCCACACCAAAGAAACATGCTACGCTACTGTACTGAGAAGGCCTGATGAGCAAGGATGGACCTGCAGTGGTTATTTTTATGTGTGGAGCTTGGATTCTCTTAAAACACAAAACATTGATTTGTCTAACGTTGTGTCTGACCTGTCTTTGTCAAAGAATAAGACTGATCTGGTGTTTGTCATTCCTCCAGTTTTGTCCATAACTGGACACGCGCGTTTGTGAATCCTTGCTAATCGCCCCGTTCCCCTTGCCTTTGTGTTGTGCTCAGATGCCGAACTCTGTCCGGCTCGCCCAGACCAAAGAGCTTCAAGAAGGTCCACTTCATCAAGAACATGAGACAGCACGACACGCGCAATGGCAGGTATGGACACAGCAAGCACCTTCTCAGTTGATGATCGCCAGCTGCTGAAAATGCCAGGATTACCAAACAGCATGGTTTGATCTTCATACAAGCATGTCTTCCATCCAAACTCAAAAGGGTTTAATTATTTGGGGCTGGGGAAGCCATGAACATTGGAACCCGGAATACTGTAGGCACTGGATAATGATATCCAGTCCTAAAATATTAGAAACAAATACAAGTAATTGATCAAACTGCTTATTATTGGGAGTCCTGTCAGCTTTTACAGCTATCATCTCATAAGAATGAGACTGGGCCTAAACCACAATCGTTAAATGAATCAAGATTTGATTATAAAAAAATTTCTCAGCATTAAAAACTCACCCAGAGATAATCTGATTCTATAACATGTCTTGACAATGGTCTTCCACTGGAAATCAATCAAAAACCCCAACTACTTGTCTGGAGTGGGTCACGGACACAATTCGATAACTCACTTGGGTCTTTGAGAAACCAACAAACAATCGGCACATTGTAAACACTGTAATCAGGCCTGTTACGTGACATGCCAAAATCCCCACCCCTTGAATGGAAACAATTGCAGTGCTGGATAGATGATGAGATTACTCTCTTTTGTGTTTGTTTTCTACAAGAAACCAGAAGAGGATGACTGGGTTTAGCATTTGGCTGAGTAGTGCGTTTAGTGAGTAATGTTGTTGTCACCGATGCCTTTGCATCTCACTGGAAGGTTAAGGTAGACAGCCTGCTAAAGCTCTCGATCCCTCTCACAAATAAGATGGGTATAAGGGTCATTTGGCGGCCATTTGGCGCTCTGTCGTAAAAACGACACCTTGCCGTTGGTTTTGAGTCTCAAGAAACTAGTCGTAAGATTCACATTTTATTCTCTAAACCAAATTCTCTGCTTGGATGTTGGTAAAGTTTTTAGCAGTGCTGAAACAACATCCTTAGCAACAGGAATAAACGTGTGACATCACAAAGGAGAAAGTGATTGAAACAACAGAATAGAATCACAGAATCTTTTACATTCCAACACTGTCGAAAAGATACACTAGTTTCCTTACAGGACTTCCCGTCAAAATAATATAATAATAATCTGCCCTGTTATGTCTAAGTCGGTCAGTAGTCATAACTTGATGGAAGCGTTAATCAGCCAACAAGGCTCCTGAGATTATTAAGGTTCAATACCCGTCTCGTAATGTCCAATATAATTATCCTTGTCCACATTTTGGAAAGGTTGGAAAATGCATTGATTCTCTCTGATTAGATGGCAGGGACAAATTAGACTGGTTACAGTGAAAAGAAAGAAGTGGAAATAACATAACGTGCTCAAAAAGACAAAAAGCCACAAGGTGATCACAAATATTTTAAAAAGTGAGGCTCTCACCCACAATCATATACAATCAGACACTTCCTTCCTAATGTTTGGTTCCCGAGTCAAAAAAATAAATCAATACAAATTTATTTCATTTTTTAAATACCCCCCCAAAAAAAGCTTTTCTCTCCTCCAAAACACGTGTTCTCAGCCGCTGCTTCCTGTCACACCACAGTCTACAAGTTAAGGATCGGACAGGACATGAGTCGCAGGAAGCCACTTTGTGCCCAGCTCTATACCAGCAGACCGTATCCCTCCCTCCCTGGGTGACGCTACTGCCGATTATGTGTTGCCCCACGGGGCTGCTGATGTGGTCTGGGATTCGAACCCTGAAAAGGCCTCAGGTATCACGTGTGTTGGTGGGAGTAACGGGAACCCCAGCTCTAGGGTCCCCCGGGACAGCGGAGCCAGGGAGGTGGGGGGCTGCAAGCAGAAGGGAGGTCTACATGTTCGCCTTCCCTATAGACCTGTCTCAATCACATATCACAAAACGATATAAAAATTCATAAAAGCCCCATGTAGATGTATATATACAGCTCTGGAAAAAAAATTAAGAGACCACTCCAAATTTTTCTTAAATCAGCATTTCTACATGTATGGCAGCCATTCCATTCCAGTGTCTGTTGAATTCCAACACAAGCACACCTCATTCTACTTAATGAAGTACTGATTAGGTGGTCACCTGAACCAAATCTTATTTAATGAGGAAAAGTATAAAAACCACTGCTGTGGTCATCACTATCCTCTTGCAATAGGACCAGATGTATGGCAAAAAACAGTGCTAGTAGTACCTCAAAAGTAATTGGGATCAAAAAATAACTATTGACCATGCCAAAAGAGTTGAAAAGAGTGAGGAAAAGAAGGGTTCAATTCTGGCTTTACTGGCAGAGGGATACACTGAGCGTAAGGTTGCTTCTATCCTTCAAATTTCAAAGACTTGCGGTTCATAAGAACAAGGTCAAGCAGCAGACATTGGGGACAACAAAGCTAGAGACCAGCAGAAAACAACTCTCTACTGACCGGGATGACCGCCAACTCATTTGAATGTCACTCAACAACCGTAGGATGACATCAAGTGACCTACAAAAAGAATGGCAAACGGCAGCTGGGGTGAAGTGCACGGCGAGGACGGTTTGAAACAGGCTCCTAGGGGCACGGCTGAAGTCGTGCAAAGCTAGAAAAAAGCCCTTCATCAATGAGAAGCAAAGGAGCCAGGCTGAGGTTTGCAAAAGACCACAAGGATTGGACAGAGGACTGGAGTAAGGTCATCTTTTCTGATGAGTCCCAATTTTCAGCTTTGCCCAACACCTGGTCTTCTAATGGTTAGACGGAGACCTGGAGAGGCCTACAAGCCACAGTGTCTTGCACCCACTGTGAAATTTGATGGAGGATCGGTGATGATCTGGGGGTGCTTCACCAAGGCTAGAATCGGGCAGATTTGTTTTTGTGAAGGACGCATGAATCAAGCCACGTACAAGGTTATCCTGGAAGAAAACTTGCTTTCTTCTACTCTGACAATGTTCCCCAACTCTGAGGATTGTTTTTTCCAGCAGGACAATGCTCCATACCACACAGCCAGGTCAATCAAGGTGTGGATGGAGGACCACCAGATCAATACCCTGTCATGGCCAGCCCAATCTCCAGACCTGAACCCCATTGAAAACCTCTGGAATCTGATCAAGAGGAAGATGGATGGTCACAAGCCATCAAACAAAGCTGAGCTGCTTGAGTTTTTGTGCCAGGAGTGGCATAAAGTCACCCAACAGCAATGTGAAAGACTGGTGGAGAGCATGCCAAGACACATGAAAGCTGTGATTGCAAATCAGGGTTATTCCACCAAATATTGATTTCTGAACTCTTCCTAAGTTAAAACATTAGTATTGTCTTGTTTAAAAATGAATATGAACTTGTTTCTTTGCATTATTAAAGGTCTGAAAACACTGCATGTTTTCTGTTATTTTGATCAGTTGTCATTTTCTGCAAAGAAATGCTCTAAATGACAATATTTTTATTTGGAATTTGGGAGAAATGTTGTCAGTAGTTTATAGAATAAAACAAAAATGTTCATTTTTACTCAAACACATACCTATAAATAGTAAAACCAGAGAAACTGATCATTTTGCAGTGGTCTCTAAATTTTTTCCAGAGCTGTATATATATGTATATATATAATGACTTATTTGCCTTAAAGTCTGATATATCCATTCTCTTGAACCTAAATAAAATCACTCGGGTAAAAATATTAACCAAAATAACATGTATATATAGATACATATATAGATATACTGTCGATAGATGGATATTATTTGACTTGACAACATATATACTCAATTCTCTTGAACTCAAATCAAATTAGAATATTCTGTAAAAAAAGACCCAAGTTTAAAAATAAACCCAGTAAAAAATCAATATACTTTAACTTAATTGCAGACATGCATATAAATATAAATATAAATACATAAATAAAAAACATACCTTCCTCCAAAAAGACCCAAGTCTAATAAAAATCAAAATCAAGAATCAACATGAAAATATACACAACAAAATATACTTGTACATTTATATGTATGTATGTTTATTGACATATACATTCATATATAAATATACATTACATAGGATATTTCTATTCTTCATTTACTGTTCATCATCTCTCTCCATCTTAACCTGTAGGTCTTCAGTCTTGAGTGCTTATGTAGGCTGTCATCGTTTTCTCTTATAGGATAGTCCTTATCAGTGGCAGAAGATCCCTCTGTAGTGTATTTTCTGTCCTGCCTTATCGAGATTGTAGCCAAGCAGGGTACGTATTCTAAAGCATGCCATCCTCCATTTTCCCCCTTTTCTCCCCCCATGCACCTCTTTCTTCGTGCCTGTAGTGTCGGATTAGGCTAAATCTGGGATGCACATGATACCACCCCCACCCTCCCGCACCCCTCCTTCATTCTGTGAGGTTTCTTGTGCAGTTCAAGGGGCAAACCTCATCCTGTCCTATAAACATCTCGAAAACACAAATCCTTTCAGATATGGTGCTGAGATTTTTTTTTAAAGGCAAAAAGTATAATCCTATTTGTGTTGAGCATATAGGTTTCTGAAATTAGTGGCATTTGAAATGTACATTTACATTTTAGGCATTTAGCAGACGCTCTTATCCAGGGCAACTTACACAGTTTACATTTCTTTACATACAATCCAGCTGAATATTTATACAGCTGAATATTTTACTGAAGCAGTTCAGATTAAATACCTTGCTCAAGGGTACAACGGCAGTGTTCCACCTGGGAATTGAGCCAGCAACCTCTGAGTTACAAGTCCAGTTCCCTAACCGTTACTCTACACTGCCAAAATGACCTTTGGCTCTGGGCTGGAGATCTCAAGCTATTCGTGGATAATGGTGCACCCTGTACTATAGTTCAAGAAACCTTCTAGAAAGAGGGAGAGACTACAAGGACCGCTGTGCTGGCCGTTTCAGGGTGGGGGGGGGATATTTACGTGGGTGCCCCCACTGCCTCCTGCTGCTAATGAATACATGTTCTCTGCATCTATTGTCCTCCCCCCTCAAGAAGAATACAGTGGACTGGGCCAAACACAGTTCACTCAGTGCATCATCTCCTCGCATCGCTCATGTTACCCTTCGCTTGCTTGCCAGTTCCGTAGCATGCTTCGCTTCTGCCCTTTACTGTAACCGCATATTTTAACGCAAGCTTTTCTTGTTACTTTTTTTATAAGTCTTCTCTGGCTTTTCAGGGGTCGGACCAAACAATGAATAACATGGCAGTTATATTTTTGGGTTTGCTAAAACTGGTTCCTCTTACAATGAATGAGGTTGTCCTGGCTCTTGTACTGCTGGTACAAATAAAGTAAATGTCTGTATGCGATGTGTGCCACTATTGTTCCACTGTGCAGTTGGCAGCAGACCTAATCGCACACTGGTCGAGGCATCTATTCCACGCAGGACAATTAGTCAAGAGCATGACATCTTACACAGTCCTTCCTGTTTCCTATCTCTATCCTTCGTGAGTTATGTGACTTTAGAATATATATTTTTTAAATATATTTTTCCCACAATGCATTGGACAGAATTGCCTTGTTAAATCAAAGTAATGAAAAAGTTAACTGACAGGCATTGTATTTGTGATGCAAAGGGAAAGTGAAGGCTTAATATAAAACAACCTATTGTGCACTGGAAAGACCACAACATTGTGCAAGAGGGTATTTCATCGTTAACGAGCCCAGCTCTGTGTTGGCGTGTCCACTGGGTCCGCTAGGTAGCATGTACCGAGTACGAAATGATGTGCACGGCAGGCTTGACCTTCGCCTGAAAAGAGATCACAATGGACAGAGACCCAGCGATGAGTCACTGCGATTAGCGCAGATAGTTTGCCGAGTATTGACCGCCGTGTCTAGACGCGGCTCATCACTGACAGCCGATACCAGCCTATGTCACGTTCGGTATGCATGATGGCGATGGCCCTGGGAACGGGCCCTGTCCGGAAGCACGTCGTACTTTAGATGGAGAAGTCACGTAGACCATCAGGCCAAAGACCGAAGACCAGAACCAAAACTGGCCCAAGGCTGATACAGATGACCTCTGACTCAGATGACAAGAACACTGTAAGCGGCTGGTATTGAGACCGTAACATTGACCGTGACCGTGACCGCTGCATTGTGTAGAACCGCGCATGCGAACTACACCGAGACCAGACCCATTTTTGATAAATGTAACTATTTGTGTCCACGCTTTGTTGTCTTCTGCATTGGTGTACCTACTTCGCAGTCTGCAGTGCAGTGATTCCTCTCCTTTCTTTTGTCACTGTTGCATTAAAACTGCTGCTATGGGGGCCTCGGGTCAAAGCATTCGCCCCTGATGCAAGTTGCCCACTGCAGCCGCGGTTTGAAACCCGGCTGCGCCAGCCCGGCTCTGGCCAAGAGCCCCGTGGGGGCGGCGATTGGCTGATCACCCCAGAGGGAGGGGGGAGGGTGAGCCGGCACGGGCTTGCCGAGAAGCGCAAAGGCATCCCTGTATGGGAAAAACTGTCTTGACTCCGAGGACGAGCGGCAGGCTCGTGGAGGAAGGTAAATTGAATGAAATAGAGGGTCTAATTGGCTACCAAAAAACTGGAAAAAACAAATTATAAAAATAAATAAATAAATACTGCTATGAATTCCTTAAAAAGCTATACTTAAAAGTAAAGCGCTATGGCACGTGAACATCCTTTTTAACAACAACAACGTTCCACAGTGATTCCAGCTCTGAAGAATTTGTAAAATAATAAACTGAAACCCCCACGCATGGCAATGGACCATTCCAGAACCTTTTAATTCGGCGCAATTGATCCACGCTCGATTTTCAGGGAAAGTAAATGATTCACTCAATCTTGGGGGAAACAAACGCAGGGAGAAAAATTTTGTTGCCTACTGCAGCCGCGGTTTGAAACCTGACTGCTAGTCTTCCCCGTCCGCCCCAGAGGCGGGCGGAGAGTCAGCCGGCATGAGATCGCCAAGAAGAGCGAAGGGTGTCTCTAGAAAGTAGGTGGGTGAGTTCTGTCTTGGAGGAGGTGGATTATTGCCATCCTCAGGGAATTAGCTTGCCCCACGGGCGGCGAGTTCATGGGGGAGGGCGAATCGAAAGAAATAGAGGGTATAATTGGCCACCAAATAGGGAGAAAAAAAAAAAAAAAAGGTGTTTGTTTCTCCTCTTCTTTTAGTTTCTTGTCTAGCCGGTGTCTTGCATGTTTGGAATGTCACATGGGAGGTATTTAACACATGTCTGACCACGCCATCAGGGGACACATCAGGAGGGACAGAGAGTGGTCAGGGGCTAAGCATGTTACTGGAGAGGCGCTACATGGTGTCCTGTGACGTTGCAACCAGAACCCAGATTTATTCTGCTTCATTCACAAATAATGATCAGTCAGGTACTCTTTCAAGGCACTCTTGACAGTTGCATATTGAAGGAGGGAGTCTATTCACAGCAAATGGATTTCCGATTTCTGTGCCTTCTGCAGTCACTGCTCTTTTTGTCTGGTTTTGTAGATTCTCACGCAGTGAATCATTTAGAAAGATATTCACAGCCCTCCTATTAAAAGGGGTTGTCTCGTGACTTTTTTTTAACACATAAAACCATATAAAATCAATGTCTAGAGAAATCAGATAGGAGTCATACATTTTTTTTAAAGTCAATTAAGTTGTCATGAACCTGCTTGTCCTTTACAGCATGGTACAGGTAACTGCCAAAATAAAGGAAACGTCAACCTAAAGTCTTATTAGGGCGTTGGACCACCACAAGCCACTGGATCAGCTTCAGTGCACCTTGGCATAGATGGGGTTCAGTGGCTCTGGCAATGTTTTATAAAGTTACCAATTGGTTCCACTGATGTCAAATCACCGGTTTGCTTGTTTTTCTTAAATGTAGCAATATTGCCATACGCAACTTATTAGGAACAGATTTACAAAGAGTAGCTTTCATGCAAAAATAAAAAACGGTTTACAGTAGGACCAAAATATCATAATTAACATGTATACTATACACTGTAAGCAGTGCCAAGACCGTTATTGCAACCATTTATAGCACATTTCCCAGGCATTGCAATACATTTTATGGTAAGGAGTCTGTAGAACAGGACAAATCACAGATGGGTTATTCAAAATTTGGTTTTAATGGTGGACTAAATACTGAATGATATTTGGATTTTTAAAACCATAGAGAGGCATTTGAGGTGGAAATGTTTGACACAATAATTTAAGTATTTCCTCTTTAGTGAAATTTATAAGAAAAGGGTCATTACTTCTCTGTTTTTCATGTAGTTTGATTAAACATAATGGACTCTTGCACAGTAGTGTAATTGCTCATTTTGGCCAACGCAAACATAACATTTCTCACCTCCACCCAGTTTGGTAGTTTTGTGGTCAACAATAAAGGCGTTTGTGTCAACATGGGCTGGGAAGCACAATGGTCAATAAAAACATTAGGCAATAGTGCAAGTTTTATGCGTGATAATTTGATTGCCTTTTCATCTACACAGACCACCTCTAGTGGTGCCGTCAAGTCAACATCAACAAATTATCAGTCATTTTACCTGTAGGCTACCGCTGGCATAATCTCATCAAAAGTACACTGCTATCTCAATTCTGCTGCAAGTAGATGGCGAATAGTAGTCTGCGACTTTGATTCATGTCAGCATCCACCAGCAGGGGGCATTATCAAATTCTGTGGGAGTTACCGATGGATTGTACAACACAACAGCGGTCGTTTGGTTTTCGAATTGACTGTTTTTGCAATTACCATCCCGTCCATCAGTCGGGCGCCCACAGTTTGCTGGTATAAAGCTGCACACGACGTGTCTTCACTCGACTCATGTCTGTGCAAGTTTAACTTGTAAACTGTGGTGTGTAAAGAATCGGTGGCTGACATCGCGTGTTTGGGAGGACCAAATTGAGAGCAGGGGTTGCAGCAACCATGGTTTGAGCTATCCAAATTGGGAGAAAAATGGGGGGAAAATCAATTTAAAATATATATATTTTTTTTAAAACCTACTGTATTTCTCCTCCAAACCGACCTTGATCTAGATTGGCACTAATCTGTGTTGCTGGAAAAGCAGCGTCCCTCAGGACGACTATGGAGTGAAATTGCTGTCAAAAATATGAATATATGCAAAGAATATTTGTAAGACGGGAGGTAGACAGACTACTTCCAGTAACTATGATTAATGACCACAGTTTCTTTACTGAACATTTTGAAGGGTTTTTGTTTGAAAATAAACCACCTTTATGAAGTAGATTGCCAAAATTCTCAAGAGGTGCCACGTGAAATGTTCCTCATTTTGTGAACGCATATAAATGCTCAGGCTGTGTGATGTAATGGTGATTTAACCAATCAGCCCACCCGAATCACAGCTGACTGTTTGAGAGGAGCAGACAGGATCGTGGGAATGGAGGTCTGTCCAGGGGGGGGGTCCGGGGGCACTAAATCACTCTTCTGTCCGGCAGGGACATGAAACTGGACAGTGGCGGGCGCCAGCGACACCCCTCGGGCGGCGTGAGTGCCAAGGAGATGGTGATCGGGCTGGAGGGCGTCGAGCTCGGCGCTGACGGAAAGGTGAGGACGCCGGACTGTTCCGGAGTGGTGCGTGCGTTCAAGATCATCCATTGGGAGTCTTTCTCACCCTCACTCCTCAGGTTTTTCCAACGCTGAGACCCAACGCCAGCAACAGCCACTATTATTGGTCCACGGCGGATGCCGGGGGATTCATGCTTGATCTTAATTAACTGCTCAAAGAAGTTCTAGGTCCTGTGGGGACTGTGGATCTGGCCATGTTTATGTTGAACACACGATGTCCATGTCTTCTCAGCCTGGCCTTATCCTCGCAGTTTTCTCCCTTTTATGTGCTGTGTGAAGTTAGGGGCACACGACGCTAACAAAGGCCTCAGACCTTGAAGTGTGGGGAAAGCACAGCTTTCTGGGAAAATGGGGTGCTAACTGCTGGGCGTGTGCCATCTATCCACAGACCGTGTCCTACACCCAGTTCCTGTACCCCACCAACTCGCTCAGCGGCCGGAGAAACACCATCGACTCCACGTCCTCCTTCTCCCAGTCCCGCAACACCAGCCACCGCAGCCTCAGTCTGGGCCGGGCCAACAGCACCCAGAGCAGCATCGACACGGGTCAGAATAACCGCTTTTAGCCCTGTGTGGTGTTTTATTTATTTATTAAAATTTGTTTCAGATTTTTTCCCAGTTTTTCTCCCAATTTAGCCAATTATTTAGATTCCCCCTCCCCTCACGAGCCCGCCGCCCGCTCTCCAGGTCAAACCATTATCCCCAAGGCCGGCAATGATCCGCCTCCTCCGAGACTAAACTTCGCCCACCTGCTCTTTAGGAACACTCTACTGCTCCTCGGCGAACTCGTGATGACTTTCCCTCCCCCCACCCCCTGGGAAAGCCCCCCTGATTGAACCCGGGGTTTTGAACCGCGACCGCAATATGCAGCTCACATTCGCAAAGCACCGGTCAATGCGGGTGCGTTAGACTGCTACGCTATTCGAGGCCCCGATTTTTGTATATATTTTTTATTGAAATAAAAGTACTTGATCTAGGCCCAGGTCCTTAACGAGCACCTTAAGCTGTTACCACATATATTACATATTCCTGGTGAGGAATGTACTTTTAATCCTCACCAGAAATATATCATATCTGTGGTAGCAGCTTAAAGGTGCTTGTTGCAGGTTTGATTCCCAGGTGAGTAACTGCCACTGTACCCTTGGGCGAGGTAAATGATTTATCTACGTACATATAAATGTAGATCAGTCTGGGTAAGGGTGTCTGTGAGGCAAATGAATAATGGAATAATGGAATAATGTGATGTATCAAATGTTCAGACCTCCCACCTGTATCAGTGCATGTTCTGCTATTACCACTTTGCTTCCCCTTGCCTGGAGTGATTTTTGCTCTTCCTTTCGTTGGCAGCCCTAAGTAGCGGCTCACTTCTCTTCTGGTGACCAGGATTTCTCTACATTTTTTGTTTCAGATTTTTTGCTGCCCTGGGCCGGGCAGCCAAACGCCACCCCCGATCAGGGCTCTCAGCCAGGGCCGGTCTGGTGCAGTCGGGTTTCAAACCGTGGCTGTAATAGACAGCTTGCACAGTGACCAGGATTTGACCACATGCTGCTCTCAGACTATGTCTCTCTCACGCTTCCATTGAGCTTTGAGCCATGCACTCTGAACGATAATTCGGTTGCACTGTGGAGGTCAAAGCATTGCAGGATAACACACATCATTTGCTTAATTAACCAAATTAGATGATTTAATGGTTGGTTTATTCATAATATACAAGAGGAATTTGGATTACACATATAATGCGTATTAAAATGTTGTAATTTTATTTAACCAGGGTAGTCACGTTGAGATTGGCATCTCTTTTTCAAGTGAGCCCTGGCCAAGAAGGCAGCGTACAAAAGGTTTCACATAAAACAACATTACATAGGGGGCGCCGGATAGCGTAGCAGTCTAACGCACCGTATACAGTGTGCGCTGCCTGTCGGGCATGGTTCCAAACCCGTCTCTACCAGACCGGTCATCAGCCCCAATCGGGGTGGCATTTGGTTGTTCGCCCCAGGGGGAGGTTGAGCCGGCACATGTTCGTCGAGGAGCAGGAAGGGCGTCCGTGGTCGGGTTCTGCCTTGGAGGAGGTGGATCTACCGGCCCGTTAAAAATGGCTCATTACCCAGAGGATAGGCGGCGGACTTGTGCGGGAGGGTGAATTGATATAAATAGAGGGTATAATTGGCAACCAAATTGGGAGAAAAACGGGGGAAAATTAGAAACTATAAATAAGAAATAAAAATAAAAACATTACATAGAAAGTCATAAATAAAGGCAAGATTGTAAGTAAGAGCACACAATAATTAAAAAGAGGGGGACAGAATGCCCTATTAAGCTTTAGTTAATAACCTTACCTAGCCTTAATTAGCTTTTTTTTATTCTGAGCTGTGGACAAAGAGGGTGTAGGTATAGTTAATTCAGTGCAAATACAGACAAAATTGCAAGAGCATTCATGGTTTTCATGAGTAATTCTACTGGGTATTTTGAATGTTTTGCATGCTTTGAAGTAAGCTTTATAAAAATAAATAAAAAAAGAATAAATAAAAAAGTTTTCATCAAGATGGGGAAATGTACCATCCACTTTCGCTAAGAGCTCATATTGAGCTGAGAGTATTTTAAGGCACTCAAATTGAGCGAGGGTGAAGAGGGAGTGTTTGCGATAGCATGTCAGTTAATGTGCCATTCTTTGGCATTCTCTGCCTACTGCCTCGTACCCCCTTTGTCATTCATTCACCTGTCATTGTGCGCCTTTCATCTAATTTAAAACTAAATAACGTGTGATTTAATATGCACTTATGTCTTATGGAAACTGAACCACCCCGAGCATTCCTGAACAGGCTTTCTTGGATGATGTCTTTGGTGTTTAAAAAAATGATACATGCGGGCCTCATCAAACACACCTGTTAAACTTAGCTGGGATTTATGGGGTTTTATTGGTGGTGTTTCACAGCGCTGAGGCAAAGGTTGTGCGTTTACACATTAGCAGGTCATGTGTGCAAACCTCAACGTTCGAATGCTGTTTGGGGATGTAGCCGTTTTAGCTGCCAGAGCCATTTGTACAAATTACTTTGGCAGCTGGTGCCCCCTGGTGGTGGGGGGGACAGAGGTTAACGGCAACATTTACACACTGCAAAGCATTGTTAATATTTATTTTATTCTTTTATTTTTTTGTGTTTAGCAGGTACTCTTTATCTATGCTTAAGCCTTAAGATACCGTAGCCCATTTATACACCCGGATTATTAATAGGTAAAAAAATTATGTTAAATACCTCTGTCACAACAGAAACTGCTTTCTGGTTTTCATTTTGATAATGAATTTAGAGCCCCTGTGCCTATTTTCTCTTAACATCACAATGATCCCTTTCCATTGAGTTCTTTCAGCCCGACAGATTTGTGTCTGGTGTGCTTGCAGGAAACGAGATTGGAGATTGCTTTGAGTACGACCCTAATCTACTGGACGACCCCCAGTGGCCATGTGGGAAACACAAGAGGGTGTTGATCTTCCCATCATACATGGTGAGTGACCGATACCTCATGCCAATTTTGTCAAATATTTGTTATTAGCTTTTAAAACAGTGGGGAAGCCCAGCGGCAAAACTCTAATTCTGTGCTGTAACACAATAAGCTAATACCACCTTCTGAGACTTGTTTCGGTATAAACAGCTTTGCCGAGGTGTGCAGTACGTGCAGAAACCAACATGGGGCAGAAACCATGGCAACACTAGGCCCTCACTGGTTTTGTAAGGCATTGGTAACGTAGAAAATAAATAAAAGCGCCTTTGAAAATCTGTGCTTTGAACCAAAATCATTATTGCAGCAAATAGGAACGGTCCTTCTAGTCAAAATTTCTGCCTAAACATGCCGAGATACAAGCAAAACATAGAGGGTGATTTCATCTAGCAAGTCCATTTTGGAGGAAGCCAATTGTACCCTGGTGCGGTGCGCCCTGTCGTGTTCAGCTGATGATGGTTGACATGTCCGGGGGAATCTGCCAAGGGCAGGGTTAGTTTAAGGTGGCCATTGTTCCTCCTGGTCACACTGGGTCCTCCTAACGATGTGGCTCGGTGCCCAAAGGCTTCTGGCGGTTGTCAGTGAGAGGTTTCCTCCAATCAGTGCTAGCCCTCGCGGTACTAACTGAATGTTGCCTGCGGTGGGGAACATAATCACTGGATTGAGTGCTTTTCTTTGGAGCAGTGCTGCTTTTAATGATTCGGGTTGCACAGCGATGCCTGTGGTGATCCCAAATAGGGGGAGGGGAAAGGGGGCCATTATTACAGCATCCGTATTGTATGTGCACATTTATATTTTTTATTTTTTTATTTGTTTGATTTTTTCCTTGTTTTTCTCCCAGTTTGGTAGCCAATTACACCCTCTATTTATTTCAATTTACCCTCCCCCACGAGCCCTGCCGCTCGTCCTCAGAGTCAAACCAGTTTTTCCTTTACAGGGACGCCTTTCGCACTTCTCGGCGAGCCCGTGCTGGCTCACCCTCCCTCTGGGGTGGTCAGCCAATCGCTGCCCCCCGACGACTTGTCGACCAGATCCGGGCTGGCGCAGCCGGGTTTCGAACCGCAGCTGCAGTGGGCAACTTGCATTCCGGGCGAATGCTTTGACCGCCACACCCGAGGCCCCTGTGCACATTTCTACTTATAATGCAAGCCTCAGTGTGACCCCTAGTACAGTCAATGCTTCCATGCCTTGTCAAGAAGTCCACGCAGGCTCCGGAGCGCCATAGAGCATGGAACCACATCGCCTAGGAATAATCTGATATTCAGCGATGCCTAAAAGGGATATGGTGTCCATGGCAACAGCAAACGGACTCGCCTGCTCTGCCACAGGTGAGGTGGCGTGGCAGAGCTGACAGACAGACAAATAGGCCCGGAGACCTTTTTGTCCTCGCGGACCTCGTTAGCGGCATGTTGCGTTGGAGTTCAGCAGCACCTAATTGGACCTCCAGCAGAGGGCTGGATTCGCCCGCTGTTCCCCCTGTTCCCAGGAATGCAGCTTCCTACGGCGATTACATTTCTCAGTGAGCACTTTCTCGTTTTCCTGTTCACTTCACTTTTTGTGGTTTTTGCTGCTGCTGCTGCTCCCAGTAAAACAGGTCTCCTTAAACTGAGTCGTGGTGAGCCCTGTGCATTCCGTTTTTTCCATCCTGCTGAAATGCCAATTTCCAGCATCTAGTTGGCTGTTAATTTAGCTGTAAACTGTAAACTATAATTAAGTCACTTATTGAGTTGACTCATTGTTTAATCGACAGGCAAAATCACACTGGAGTCGAGATGCAGAAAGTGTGGACAACACTGTGGTTACTGGCCCCTCTGCCTTTGGTAGAAGGGTTAAAAAACATTTCGGGGGTGGAATGATACTGTGGTGTCCAGTCTTGACCGCCCTTACAGTAATCACGATCTGCCATACTGATTGTTGGTTTCAAGTTATTATAGCTTGTTAAAGAAATAGCAAAGCTCAAACAATAGAAACATTGATAAACATTCATAGTACTTCACATGCAAAATGATAACCATTGTTTTTTAGTTTTTTATTTGATGTAGCAAATTTGTATTGGCTGCAATTTTTTACAAATGGCAAAAGTGATTAACTGCTCAGCCCCTGGTGTTATTGCTGTATTGAGACGCTAATAACACACGTGAGGGTGAGTTGGTGAAACAGCCCTTTTTGAAACGCAGTGTCACAACATACTTTGAAAACAGTAAATCGGTTTCAATGTTGAATTAAATAATGGAAGCTACAAACTTATGAAATGTAGAAGAGACCATAGGTGCCTATGGAGGCAGATTTAAAGTTGCGGGACATCAGAATGTGGATCGCAGTGTAGACGATTAAGTTGTTCTGAATCAATCAATGAATGAATAAAGTCAAGTCAATAAATTAATTTGCACGTGTGTTACAATTGCTATAGCAAATCTGCAGTGCTGTTGTAACGGAAAGTTTGGTGTGTTGTTGCTCGGTCATTAAAAAAAACATGATTCTGTGTGATTTTTGTGAAATGGAACCGAACCAGTTTTTTTTGGAGAATGTGACCATGGGGATCTGATGTCATCCTGTCCCTAAACAACAGGGCAAAATGTCCCAAGGTTCCCTGGTGATTGCCAGGATTATTCAGCCCCCAATTTCCCAATCGGATCGACACACTGGGAGTTTGCTCTATAGCCTTTAAACACAGAGGTACTGAATCAGATCTCTGACTAATTCCCACAAGTTCCTCTTGTAGTGACTGTAGTCATCATTTATTGCTTTCTCATACTCTGTCATGTTAAAATAACAACAACAACAAAATAACAACGTCATTCCACTTGTGTATTGCTGTCATTCCCCTGCACAGAGTATGAGTTCTCAGACTGCTTAAATCATTTCATTCAAAGGCCAGACTTCCTTCTCTTGCTACAGACCCTGTGTCTTACAACTGCAGCTAATGGTGTCCTCTAGAAGGAATTCCACCAGCGAAAGGAACACACAACATGTTTCTGGTAAATTGATACACAATGCTGCCAGGTTCCCCCATGTTTGGCTTGTCACGTTTTGGTTCAGAGAACCAGAGGTTCTGTGCGGCTCAGTAGGTAGAGCATGGTGCTTGACAGCGCTTAGGTTGTGGGTTCGATTCCCATTGGGGCCACGTATACAGAAAAATGTATGCATTCACTACTGTTGCTTAAGTTGCTTTGGATAAAAGCTTCTGCTAAATGGCATATATATATATATAAAACAGAATCTTCAAACACACTTGTGCTGAGGACATATTCTATTGTACATTGACATGAATTTATTAGCCAAGTAACAGGATGGCAAGGTGTAGAAGATTCATTTCCCAGAATGCATTAGGAAATGACTAGAGATGGGGAGGAAATTGCAGGGCAAGCAAACACTGCCGCCTTCTTTTAAAATAGAAATGATTCAACCCCCCAGAACAAGCAAGAATAAATTCTACAATTATTCAATTTCGTGTCCCTTTCCTGGTCAATGTCATTACTGTGGTATAGTTATCACAGTGATCTTGACATAATGTCTTCTCTCTCTGTCAGTGCAGACCACATTTTTAATATGATTATTCAATTTTTTTAAATTAATATAAAACATTTCCCCCTCCACATTTCCTTCAGTGCTATCACATCTTAGATTTTTAATTTTTTTTAAAATATAAAAATTTATAAAAGGGATTGTTAACTCTTTTGATTGTCTGCTGGTACAGTGTGTCTTTTAAACCTCATCAACATGTGGTACAGTTTATCTGTAGGTCTATATTCACAAATTAATTAATTTCAATGAAAATAAAAAACTACCTCTGCATTTAACATTTAGATATTAATGACATAAAATATTTGTTTGCTGGTGGAACCTCAGAAAAAAAACTGAACGGCTCGAGCAAGCGTCAAGCCTCACATCCCAAGGGCCAGTGTCTTGCTGTATTTAAAGGCAGCCTACAGTACTATGGAGCCACTATTTGGAATCAGCTAGACATGTCTATCAGGGAACGAACAAATCTGCAGGCTTTCAAATATAAACTCAAAGCTGGACTTTAGCACACAGGATTGGATGCATAGAATGTCATGCTATTAATGTGTTTAATTGTTTTTATTTTTGTCTCGTGTTGTTTTAGCAAATGTACCCAGGACTCCCTGGAAAACCATATTATTACTGAGTGGACTATCCTGGTGAAATAAAGTTGAACTGAACCACAGAGACAGGAAACACTGATGCCTGTAAAGCTGTGTGGATTGGAACTTTTGTCTTCGTCATATCTTCCCGTTTTACAGGGAACATAAAACATTAAATGGATGCCAATTAAGTTGTAGAAGAGCCATGCCTTTTGCATGGAGATGGAACAAGTACATTTCAAGAGACTTTTGATGATTTTTTTTAACCAGAGGGAACACATTTTTAAGATGCCCTTTTTTCCAAACCCGACTGACTTGGTTGAGACTTTATACCGACTATACTGTTATATAAATTGAGTGAAGACAGCACTGCTGGTCAGGCCACTGAAATCTCTCCCCTTCTCTGCAGCACACAATCTGCTCGATTCTGTGGCAGTGCAGGTATCTTGTACTCGAGACTGTGAAATGTGACACAAAAATCTTCTGTTTTGTGACACCTGACAGCCCGTGCTCTGAGCTAATGGAAATCGTGTCCAGTAGGCCGGTGAGGTAACCGTGGTAACAGTGCTCTCAAGGGGTGAGACCTTTTAGACAGCTGATGCGGACGTCTCTCTTTCAGACTACGGTCATCGAGTACGTCAAGCCCTCCGACCTGAAGAAGGACATGAACGAGACCTTCAAGGAGAAGTACCCTCACATCCGGCTGACCCTCAGCAAGATCCGGAGGTACAGCGTCGTTCTCCCTCTGTGGAGTTTGGAAAGGTGGTAATGTTGCCTGTAATCCTGTGCCCACCTTAAATTATATGCTTGCGGGAACCCTGGGTGGAGCAATGGTAAAGGCACTTGTCCGGAGTGCAGGTTGCCCAATGCGGTCAGGGTTCAAGCCCCGGCTGCGCCAGCCTGGCTCTGGCCTGGAGTCCTGTTCGGGTTGGCAATTGGCTGTCCGCCCTGTGGGAGGGGAGAGAGAAGCCGGCATGAGCTCCAAATCATTGTTTCTCGACCTATCGCAAGCTTATTTAAGCATTTTATCATTGAGATAAAAATCTGTTTTTCAAGAGAGACAGGAGATATTAAGGCATTTTTGGCCACTGATTAATGTCACCCCCCCCCCAATTCAACGACAGCTTGAAGAGGGAGATCCGAAAGCTGGCTCAGGACGAGTGTGGTTACGAGGAACCAACGGTGGCCATGGCGTTCGTTTACTTTGAGAAGCTGGCACTGAGGGGCAAGCTGAACAAGCAGAACCGCAAGCTGTGCGCCGGGGCCTGCGTGCTGCTCGCCGCCAAGATCGGCAGCGACCTCAAGAAGCTTGAGGTCAAGCACCTGATAGACGTGAGTACCCCCCATATAAATAAATATAAATAATATCTTTATTTATGTTGATGAATACACAGATTTAAAGGGGAAGGCAAAGTAATGGAAACACCATTCTAAACATCTACATGTGCATTTCATATTAATGTCAATGCTAATACCAATATTTATTAGACATTTTGAAATCCACGAGTTTCTAAGACAACATGAGAGATCTTTTTAAGCATTTAGCAGATGCTCTTATTCAGAGCGACTTACAAGATGTGATGTGTATTTTGTGTATGTGTATTTTGAAAGAGGTCAAACAGTAGATTTCCGAATTACAGGTGCATTCAGTCAAAATTATTTAATGTGTCAGGGGAAATGGTGTCGAAAATCATAACGGCATGTGCCAAACAAGGAAAAACAGCATCAGGAAAGAGGAACAGTGGTCACAAGACAAAGCTCTCTGTCAGGGATAGATGGACACTTAATAGGATAGTTGCTAAAACCATCCCCTCGTCCCCCATTTTTGGCATTCACGCCTATTTGGACATACCCATATACAGTAGTTCAGAACTGTGATGGCCGCGTGCCTACATTAGGTATCACTTGAAAGGAAACACATTGCAGTTTGTGGCTTGATTTACAACACATCCCAACAAAGAACAAAGATCAAACATACAATAAAGTCTTCTGTAAAAACTCATGTTTTAAAAGCAATACAAGAGTCATTTGACACATTTGGTGATAGACCTGTGGATTTTTGTGCATGTCTTATAAGACATGTCTATGACACTGAGTCTGTGCAAAAAAACAGACCACTAGGCCCAAGGGCTCATGAACTAGAGGCCTTTTAGTGAGTGATGTCACCGGTGCTTGCCAAGTGTCCCAAAATCTTTCCAAGTTGGTCAAATTGGCCCTATGATTTCTATTCACTTCTGTGAGATTGGAAACATACTAAAATTGTTTTGATGACTATAAAACCTGTTTCTATCACCCAAACCATTTTGGGTTGTTATTTTGCTCACAAAACAGACACTAATGTGATGGCTAAAAGTGTCTCCTAATGTCTCCCAAGTGGCCAAAATCACTTCTGTGACACTGAGACTAACACTACATGTTGTTGCCTATGAGACAGTTGGTTGGTTAGACCCTTCCAGTTATCAGGATGCCCACATTATCAACGATCTGTCATATTTTGGGATTTCACTAGGTAAGGAGCAGCTATTTTCCTAGAGTACCCTGCCTTGAATCAGGATGGGTTTTGCTTTTTAATGTAAATTGGCATGTATTGTTGAAAAGACAAGATCTCTGTCTATATTTTCAGTACATTTAACCATGATATTTAAAGGAGAACATGATGTAGACAGCCCAGCGGCAGGCCGGTGAGTTATGGGGTTAAAACTGAGCTTCTCTGATCTACACCCACATGAATAAGGTTGCTGTGCACAGCATCAGAGTCTTATATTGTTTTTTGGGAAGGCTTTGTTTTTCACAGGATGAAAAAGTTCAAAAATTTGTGTTCCAGAAACTTGAAGAGAAATTTCGGCTGAACCGCCGAGAGCTGATCGCCTTCGAGTTCCCCGTGCTGGTGGCACTGGAGTTCAACCTGCACCTGCCAGAGCACGAGGTCATGCCCCACTACAGACGGCTCCTGCAGAGCTCCTAGCGCTGGCTACCCATCAGGAGAGCTGCATTCTCCTGATTGTGAGGTCACTGAGGCTCCACCCTTTCCTGATTGTGAGGTCACAGAGGCTCCACCCTCTCCTGATTGTGAGGTCACAGATGCTCCACCCTCTCCTGATTGTGAGGTCACAGATGCTCCACCCTCTCCTGATTGTGAGGTCACAGAGGCTCCACCCTCTCCTGATCGCGAGGCCCCCGAGGCTCCACCCTCTCCTGATCGCAAGGTCCCTGAGGCTCCACCCTCTCCTGATCGCGGGGTCCCTGAGGCTCCACCCTCTGGGGTGGCACCATACTCGCCTAAGCCAGAGCTCCACAAGACCCCAGCCTACACGGAGACTCCAACAACTCCATGTCCCAGAATCCCAGAGGCCCTACCCTTCCCTGAGTGCTGTTTCCTCAATCCCCCCTCCTGGGGGACATGCTCCTGAGACTCATGCCTCCAACTCATCTCTCAGAACAGCAACTGGAAAAATTCACAAATGTGAATTCAGAAGAAATTTGTACACAGATAGAAAAAAACAGTGTTGCAGGATGAGAGAGAACCTGACACATCATCTGACTGATTCCCTCTGTTATGTACACTTTTTTTCCCCCCCAAGAACTGACTTTTGTACGTTTTTTAACGTTCTTCCATATTTTCTTTCTAGCAGTGGTGTTGCTAAGGATCTTATGGGTTACTAAGTGGTGTAAGTGACAGTTCCTTTTAATTGTCTGAGGATCCGTCTGGCTACAAAGCAGTCTCAAGGGGGAGCTTTCTAAGCTGGCAGAAAGTCAGAGATGGGAGCCTTCTACACTGACAAGCCACTGTTTTGTGGGCCAAATTTACTAAAGGACAAAGCAGAACACTAGATGCACAGTCTAATGTCCAATGCAGCCACAGTTACAGTGACATCAACAACCAATTTACTTGCAAACGGTAGAACAGTTATGCATAACAGGTCGTAACACACTTCATCAATTTTAAGAAACACCCTGTTGTCACTGGTAGCTGGAGGAAATTACCTCTCGCTACATAGCACGGTAGATGACACCCTTTCATAGCATAATATACGTGAAAAATGCTGGGAAAAGATAAAATTTGCACGCAATACAAAAAAAAAGTGATAGGATAACAAAAGGAACAGCTGCCAAAACATTTAGCAGATTTTTTTGAAGGAAAACCAATCATTTTAATGCCATGTAGACAAAGGACACGCATGCAAAATGACAAAAACCACAACATCTCAGTAGAACAGGTCTGGTCAATATCATCTGATTAGTCATAACATACATTCAACATTACTATTTTCCACCAGCCTGGGTTTTGTCAAATATGTTATTCAGGAAATTACATAAAAATGTGCCCCTTACCTATTCTCGAAACCGTTTTAAAGAGGGGGGGAGGGGGGAATACACACTGAATAATGGTGATTAAAATTATGACATGAGGTGAGAAACCTCTATACCATTTATGGTAGAGCTTATTTGACGAGCAAACAATATGGAGCCTGCACAGAAAACGGTTGGCCATATTTTACTTTCATGGTCAACAGGTTTATTCTAAGTTTCACGGTTTTCTTATAAAAACTCAATATAACATTGAGCAAAAAAAAGGTGTCCTCTTCTACCTGCATAAGGGTTGACATGGGCCTTTGTATATTTGACAGAGTGCTTAATGGGTCTCGTAAACGATGCGATATCTTCCAGTTTTAGTAGGATAAATAGTAATACATCGGATGATGAATAATAACAAAATAGTCCCCAAAATAGTATAATAATATAATGTAATTGTGAGTATATCTCACCGTGAATCCTTTGTTTTGCTCTATAGGATCCATCTCAATGAGCACACAATCTTTTAGTAAATATGGCCCACCTGTGGAGTTATTATTCTGATACTTTTTTTGTTTTATTTTGGTCCTTGATGCCAAAATTTGGACCAGTAGCCAAAGGAAGACTGATCATTGTCTTGTTTCGTGTTTATTTTTTTTATGCATAAACTCTCATTTTTTTAAATCCGATGTGACGAGTTGCCTTTGAGGTCTTATGAAGAAGAGAACTGTTTGAGGGCTGTTTTTTGGGTGCGATTGTTATCACTCAGTGATTTTTTTTTCTCTCTTTTTTTTTGTCCATGTTTCTCTTTCAGTCTCTCGTGAGTAGAAGTGAACTATTTATGGGTACCATGGAGATTGCTGCCACCCGCAGAGATTCGCGGTGGCAAGGCAAATGCGTTTCCTAATTAACAACGCACTTTTAAAAAAAACAAAAAAGTGCAAAAACAGTTTGTGATTGTATTTTTAGCTGATTTGAACAAATCTCTCTGGACACCCTGATCTAGGTAGCCTCGTCCACCATGTCCACCATAAGATGTTTTCTCACGGTCATTCCGGTCTTCACAGCCAGCAGATTCACTTCCAGATTGGCGGGTTAGCGGAAGACACGTTTTTGTTTTTTTACAGGAAGAGACCGCTGAATGAACGTGGGGATTTCATTCATACGGTGTGGTACATTTCAGTACTCAAACAACTTTTCTACGGTCTCTCCAGCTTCATTGGAACGTGTGGACGCTAGGACTGCTCTTGTCTGTGTTTTGATCATTAGCCTGTGCTCTACGTTAGAGTGTATTATGAGCACGTTTATGGTGCTAATCTCGAGAAGGGGCGGAACATTTTTTAAGGGCGTGTGGCTGGCGGCCCGTGATGAGGGTTGCGGGCCACAGGGCATTGTGGGTCAGTAGGTCACATGGGCAATGACGTAAGCGTTGTCATGTCAGTCACCACATCAGTGTGCAAGCTCTTTAATTTCTTAATTTCAATGAACAGAATCAAATCCCAAGTTTAACACCGAATGTTTAAGACCAGTCCCAGGTCGAGCGAAACGCTGCCTACTTCTACTTCTCTTCGAAAAGACAAAAAAATGTAATCCATTGTTTTTTTGAGCAATCTGCATTCTGTCCAGTAACATTTATACTTAAGTGATATTCTGGTTTATTTGGACATTTAAATCGCAATCCAGCAGTGACAGTGAATTTAGCCGGTCGCACTTGCGACCATTACTACATAATGACATGAATGCTGGGCCATAGTCGGTTATAGTTTTTGGTTAGGATTTAGAGCAACTGAAAACAATACATTCTAGTAAGTTGGAACAGTTTCCATGGCAACCACTTATGGAACGCTAGGCCTGTTTTTTTTCTTTTTTTTCCTACTGGTAGTTTGTTTGGCTAGTGGCTTCTTTAATCAATCTATAATAATTTTCTGAATACTTTATAAATATGAAAATGCCAAATAGTCTCAATATTCCTTTAGAGAAGGCCCGCTCTGTGGTGAAAGGCAGTGTTAAGCTCACCATGGAGTGGTTTGAGTTTCATCTTACAACTTGACAGTTTATGCTGTCCTCAGCATCTTTTTTTTTTTTTTTCCCGCATAGCCAAAGTGTCATTGATTTCTTACCTGCACATGGGTAAGGCTGTGTGTGATTTGTATAACTGGCCTGTTTGGAGAATGAGAGCAGGCCAGCTGTGTGCTTAGCACTTGGATCACACAGTTTATTAATGTGTGAATGTAGCTCACCGGTGTTTTCCAATCGAATCAAAGCTCTTGGAAATAACGTGACAGAGAGAAATGCACAGGGAGATGTGGACTAAACCTGGAGAAATGCTGAGAATCTGCCTCACTGCTGGGCCCTTTGGGCAGAAGTTGGCCCTCGGACGTGCACTTTATGATTTGCGAGGAAGCAAATGGATATTTCACAATTTCTCAAAAAATACTGATATATATATATATATATATATATATACACACACACATGTGTTTGTGCATATGCTACTTTGCTTGTTCAATAAAAACAAGGTGTTGAAATTGTTCCTAAAGTTTCTTCCCCCAAATGTTCCAGTTGTCACCCCAGAGAGCTGCCTGCATTTTTAAAACACTGTTCTTCTCAATGCTGCCAGATACTTGTAGCCCCCCACCCCCAAAAACTAAAAATTCCCCAATTGATTTCCATACACTTTGACCCCAATACTACTTCCTTTTAAAATCAGATCAATGTCTACCATTGACTCCCATAAATGTATCCTTCAATTACTTCCACCACAAATTCTGAATTTTGCAATTCAGAGGAATACTCTTCATAATCTGTTGAAATGTCATTGCTTAAATGGCTGCCATTGCTCAAAAGCCTCCAATTAAAACATATATATATTTTACTTCAGGGAAACTGGTGTGAAACCATCTAGGGATGGTGTATTCACCTTGCCTTGCACAGTTAATTCATGCAATTGAATGGTAGAGCTTCAGGCAACACTGTTTTTGGATGATGCAATAAAAATGTGCTATGATTCCCTTGTCCAAGCATCACATAACTGCACATAGGAATCTGGTTTTTGCTAGTCTCTCGGAATCCACCTTTAGAATGGACTTTTAAGATGGGTAATATTTGTCTTTTTTAAAATTCACATTGCCAGTATGTTGTGTTTTCACACACACACACACACACACACACACACACACACACACACACACACACACACAGGGCGTAGCCATCATACTTTCAAAGGAGAAAGCCCAAACCTTGTAGGAACGGGAACTGGTCAGTGAGCGGTTGGTCCGAGTATGCCTCGACTCAACGACATGCAAAATCTACGTCCTGCAGTGCCGCACACCAACCAACGAGGCTGAGGAGGAGGATGAAGGTGAACTGGCACAAACAAAGTACAAATGGCTGTTTCTAATATATTTCCAACACAACATGCTTCTGATAACTGGCAATATGAATGCAAATGTGGGAACCTACAGTGCCAGTTAGGAGAGCGTGAGAGGCACCCCACGGTTGTGGTGAAAGAACAACAATGGGAGACACCTTGTTAGCTGCATGAACAACACTCCTCTTTATTTTAAATTTTTAAAGTTTTGTTTCTGATTTTTTTTCTTCCCTTTCCCGTTTTGGTGGCCAATAAACCTATTTCTTTCAATTTACCCTCCCCCACAAGCCCTGCCGCTCGTCCTCAGAGGCAAGCTAGTTTTTCCCGTACAGGGACGCCTTTCGCGCTTCTCGGCGAGCCCATGCCGGCTCTCCCTCCCCTCTCCCTCTGGTGGCGGTCAGCCAATCGCCACCCCCGACAGGGCTCTCGGCCAGAGCCGGACTGGCGCAGCTGGGTTTCAAATCGTGGCTGCAGTGGGCAAATTGCATTCCGGGCGAATGCTTTGACGGTTACGCCACTCGGGACCTCCAGTGTTGTGTTTTTATAATGTACTTCTGAAATTCTTCTAAAATTGCTAAAGTAAATGGAAACCAGGGGAGCAGCAGTACGAGCACAGTTGGTTTACGAACCGCTACAGTGCACTGTAATCACTCGAGACTTTATAATCAAAAGTTCAAAGGCTGCCTGCAGTTTCCGCTGCTTTTTAAAATAAGCATGGGAAAGCTCAAGAGGAGTACAACGTTTTTAAAATCATTTGGATTTCTCCCTTATTTCTGTCTCGAATCCAATTATAGCTGACAGTCTATAGGGCATAGCTCTGCTAAATAATATAAAAAATATAGTTTAAAAAATGTGTCTCAGTTGATTGCGGAGTCATGCAATAGATTAAAAATCGGACACTCTTACCATCCCCTGGATTTATGAATGGAGGCTGTGGAGGGTGTCGGTCAACATGGGAGTGGCAGTGTTGCCTTTGTTTTTCCATGTTGTGGAGGCCTTTGGAGCAGTGAGACTTTCCAGGGGCAGGTTTGGCACTCTCACAGGGTGTGAGAGTGTGAACTGTTGCCCGGAAGGTTGCTCCAAAGGCCACAATTTAATTATTATTTATTTCGAGTACTATTTGTCACACGCCACGCGACAATCCCTGGACGGGAACAGAGCAGTCTGGAGACGGAGTGGATTCTTTGGTCCATGGACCGGATCTTTATTCAGCAAACAGATAAGTTCTCTGCACACCGACATGTGCAGAGACCGAAACCTGGGAGAGAGCAGCACCCCTCTTGGCTGTCATGGGGATTCCCCCCACCTCGGTCGAGTGACTGAAAAGCTGCAAGATCGGGGTGGTGAAGCTGGAGGGGATGAAGCTGGAGTGGCCGGAGTCCAGTGAGGACACTGCCCTATAGCCTGGTGTAGGTGGGAGAAGGCTCTAGCCCTGAGGGCTGGTTGAAGCCAAAGGGTAGAGTGCTAAGTAACCCAGAGGCACGCAGGAGGGGGTGTCCAAGACTGAATGGGCTCGGGCCACATTCTGGCGGTGGAGGAGTGTGGAGGGCGTCGGTCTCGGCCACATGGGAGTGGCATGGTTGCCTTTGTTTTACATGTTGTGGAGGCCTTTGGAGCAGGGAGACTTTCTGGGGGCAGGTTTGGCACTCTCACAGGGTGTGAGAGTGAACTGTCGAAAGAGGTTGCTCCGAAGGCCATAATTGATTTAATTATTATTTAATTGGTGTCAATCAGGCAATTGACGTATTGGGTTTCTGTGTGAGAATGTGAAATGTTTGGTGTTGAGTGATTGTGATTGGGTGAGTGATTGATAGATGGGTGATTGCCTCACGAGTCCCACCTGAGCCAGGCAGAAAGTAAGCCTGTTTACGAGTAGGTGGGGTGAGTGAGGAACCAGTTAGTCTTTTGTCTTTGTCTTGATGTGTGTGTATCATGGAGAGTTGGGAGTCTGGTCATTTGTGTGTGTATCGGGGAGAGTTGTGGGTCTGCAATCGTGGGCAGCATTTGGCTGTCTGCCCCAGGGGGAGGGGGGAGGGGAGAAGGTGAGCCGGCACAAGCTCGCCGAGGAGTGTGGAGGACTTCCCTGTGAATAAAGCAAATAGGCAAGTTCCATCTTGGAAAAGGCGGATCATTGCCGGCCTCGGGGAGTTAGCTTGATCCGGAGGACGGGCGGCGAGTATTTTGGGGAGGGCGAATCAAAATAAAAAGAGGGTGAAATTGTGGCGGCGGATGGCATCGCGGTCTAACGCGCCACACTTTGGTGTGGTGTGTGCTGCCTGTCAGGGACGCGGTTCGAAACCCACATCTCTACCAGACTCTCCCTGGTCATCAGCCCCGATCGGAGGTGGCATTTGGCTGTCCGCCTCCAGGGGATGGGAAGGGTGAGCCGGCACGAGTCCATCACGAGTCCGTCGAGGAGAAGGTAAAAGGCGTCTGTGGAATAATTTCTCGCCCCGGAGGACGGGCGGCGGACTCGTGGGGGTTGGGGATTGAAATAAAATAGAGGGTATAATTGGCAACCAAATTGGAAGGAAAAAAACTGGGAAAAATTATAAATAAATGTATTTTTTTAAAAGAGGGTGAAATTGGACACTAAATTGGTCACTCACCATTGATCAACTCATTCCTGCTTCAACTCTACACAAAAAGAGGCCATTGAGGGCCCTTTCCTGGGCTGTTGGTCACACGTCAGCAACCCTCATTGTGAGAGATGAAAATGCACCACGCAGCGCAGAGGGGCCAGCGCCCGCTAGCGCGCTTCCTATGGGGTGTGGCCACTGTTTGGCCACCCCGGGGGGGGAAGCTGGTATGAGTTCGCCGAGAAGTGTGGAGGACTTCCCTGTGGACAGAATAATAGGCAAGTTCTGTCTCGAGGGTTTGTGGATCATCGCCGGCCTCAGGGAATAGCTTGACCCGGAGGACGGTCGGAGGGTTTGTGGGGGAGGGCAAATCAAGACAAATAGAAGGTGAAATTGGACACAAATTGGGAGAAAAAATTGGGGGGAAAAAGTGGCAATTGGGCATTCCAATTAGGGGGATATAAAAAAATTATTAAAAAGCAGGGATAAACTTGTTCACAAAAAATGAGAAGAGAGCATGAACTGTTGTTGCGTAATTACTAACCGTCATTCCCGAGTTTCCTTTGCTGTTACATATTTACACTGAGTGAGTGTAAATCTTGTTTATAAATATTGTTGGGGGGTTTTTTCACTCTAACTGTGTTTGAATGTTTCCAGAATGCTGTCCAGGGCCCAACAAGAGATCCCAGGTTCAGAGGGGGCTGTCACACGCAATGTCCCGGATGCACTGTTAAAGATACTGATGCAATCCGACAGGGTGGCTCAAAAGGCCTGACAAGGCCTGACCCACATCCAGTGTAAACAAAGCGTGCGTAGTCACGACAGTCCCACGCGGCAACCAAAACAAACATGTGGCCCTGACCCCAGGGCATGGAGGCCACTCGGCTTAGTGCTCGCCATTGATCGACTAATTCCTGCTTCAGCGCTACACAAAAAGAGGCCATTGAGGGCCCTTTCCCGGGCTGTTGGTCACACGTCAGCGGCCCTCATTGTGAGAGATAAAATGCAACGAACATCGCAGAGGGGCCGGCGCCTGCTAGCACACTTCCTGTGGGGCGCGGCCTCTGTTGGGCTGAGGCAGCAGTTTCCCTCACCTGTGACTCAGGGCTTCTTTCACTTGCCCATTATAGGGGACTTGTAAACAAGGAAGTGGTGACAATGGAGTTCTGAATGGCTTCTGGCTCTCAATGCAGCATTGTGATAGGCCTGCCACTGCCCTTTGAATGTGGACCGTGAGAAAGCCAGGTGAGGACCAATAGGACACTAGGCATCTGTTGTACTCATTTTTTGATGCCTGCTGTACAATTGATGGGGTTCACATTTTTAGATTGTGGTGGAAAGAATACTATACAAGTGAGGCATAGTGTCAAAAAATACTGTTACTAACAAGTATGCCATTCTTGGACAAAGCAATCAGTACACTTCCTGCTGACGTTTTGAAAGAAAATAAATTCTCCTTTTTATAATCCTTGCTCCCTTCAAGGACCATCTCTGAAGCCTTGTCTGCTTCCCCTGAACTGAAGGAAATGTTTTTTTGGAGATAAGAGATTGTTTAATGACAGTTTGTGAATTCTAATGTTAGAATGGCTAGGAACCTATGATTCTTGCGGAAGCCACAAAGATACCAGGCACCCAGATTATGAAGACTTAGCTTTTGCCAAGAAAACCACACAACACTCTTTGTTTTAAGAGTATAAGGTACCAGCTATTTTTTACAACTATGACCTTGAGCAAGTCCAAGAGTAAAATCATTGTTTATCTTCCATAACAACCTTGAGAGGGGGAAGGAATGTTAACTTTCTGTCCAAACCAAATACTATGGTTCCAACAGGTTCTGAGATGTTCAGATATCGGCAGTGCCACGTGTAAAAGAAGGTATATTTTGTACACAGGGCTTCAAGAAGAAAATACACAAATTTTGAGATATTCTCATTAAGTGAGCCTATAGAAGACACAATGGGTCTACCAGGAACTGGTGGAATTACTGATTTGTGAATTTGTGAAGTAGCGTATAAATATGGTTTTATTGGGTGATTAATCTTCATGAATTTATTCTTTTTTAGTGATCTCACTTTTTTCCAGAAAATACTTCAATGTATCCTTTACTATTTCTTTAAATGCCACAGTGGGATCAGACCTGAGTTTTTTTTATTTAACACCATTTAATTGTCTATATATTTCCTGTTCATAATTAGACAGAGATTATAAAACCACTGTACCCCTTTATCTGCAGAGTGAACAACCACATCATTGTCACTTTCTAAATTGACAATACCTTGCCTCTCATCAACAGACATGTTATTCCACACTTTATAATTGCGACTCTTTTACATAATTACATTAATTCCACAACCCTGCAGTTAGTTAGTTTGTCTCTAGTGAGGTATTTCTGCCCCTGGCTGGGATGAATAGAGATTTACCCTCTAAATTGGATCTAATGCTGCATTCCAGGGGTGATTTTCAGCCCGTAAGTTACGACTTCAAGTCACGACTCGCGACTTCGTAGCGTTCCAGGGCAAGTCACGGATTCTGACGTAACTTGCCCAGGAACCATAGAAACGTAAACAACCAAAATGGCGGACCGTGCGGCCATTCACAAGAACCTCAGTCACGGTGGCTGCCATCTTTGTTTTGAGGCTGTGTGACGTCAAAGTCGTGAGTTGGGAGTACATCGATCTGGTACGAGTTCACGGGTGGGAAGTTACGGGTTTGACTACCGTTCCAAGTCACTTTCACGGGTAGAAGGTGGGAAAAACACGGGTTACGAGTTGCTTGGAACGCGCCATAAGTCCACAAAACTGTCAGCTCAGGGGAGGAGGGAAGATCAGCTGGTCGGGCTGTCATCTCAGTGTTGGGGGAAGCCGCTTCTGGATTGGCCGACCCTACCGATGACATCGTTGCCCAGGAAGCAAAGAATTCCCTCAATCTAAGATTGCGGAAGAACCTCTGAAAATCAATGCGTGTCAAAATCCCGGCAGTTCATGGAAGATTCTTTCAAGTCTTTTATGCCACTTAGACTCAGCACCTTATGCTAAGACTTTTTTATTATATGCAGTGAGCCCATATCGGCTTTCCTCCCCACTTCCTGGGGCGCCAATTGCCGCCCCCTAGTGGCACTCCCGGCCAGAGCCGAGCTGGCGTGGCCGGTGGAATCGAACCCCGGTCACAGTGGGAAACATGCATCCTGGTCGGAGGCTCTTACCACTACACCACCTGGGAGACTCCATGCTAAGACTTTTTGTGCGTATGTTTATTGTGTGCGTACGTTTATAGAACTCTAAACTGTCACTAACCGTAGCTAGTTAGCTATCAATACCTAACCTGGTAGCTGGCTTTTCGTTTTGGTGACCCCTCTAAGTAATTGCCTGCATGAAGCCCCAATTGACAAACCCAACAGTACAGTTGTTGTTGACAGTAAGTCAATGTAATTTCAAAGGTAACAACTGCTTGGAGGATAAAAATAATACCAAGTGAAAGCTTCCCTGAAAGCCCATCCAGTCTAAATTACTTTTAATTTAGGTTGCCTGATTTTTGTTAGGCTATCCTCTATGTAAAATCGTGCAGCATACGGGTTATGGGCGATATTCAAAAATGAAGATCAAGGTGGATTGAATTAAGTGAAATTCCAGAAGGCCAAAGATAACATCAAAGGAATATTCATATTATCAGGTTTCACTGGAATAATGGCAATGAGGTCATTGAAATGTCAGGTTTCAAACACTGTGGGCCTTAGACACAGAAGAACGCCGAAGTGCCCAGACAGAAAATGAGGAAGGAAGGCTGGTGGGTGAGTGGCAGCTTCTTGTGGCAGGCATTGCTTTGTGTGTTGCATTTGTATTTTACTGAGGAGTTTTTAACGCACGTAAGCATTTCATTGTTTCAATTTCATTGTTTCAATACATTCCGCAAATAAATTTGACTTGCTTTCTGGGTAATTGTCTTCCACTTGGTTGCACCAGAGCACTTCTTTTTTTATATACATCTTAAAATGATCTGGGTGGCTCATCCTGTTCACTGAGCCCACAACATTAATACAAAAAAGCCCTGTTTATTATCTGGGAGATGTTGCACCCTGCTGGTCCCGGTAAACCGTTCTGGTCACATACGAATACATTACAAATTGGGAGAAAAAGGGGGGGAAAAAAACAAAAACATCAAAAATATATATATATTATTTTATAATAACAATTTTAATTTGCTGAAGGTGACATTTTCAGGCTCAACGATGCAGAGATAGAACTTTCCGTTTAAATTATAGACAGTGCCTTCTTGGTTTTATAAAGCATTTTTGGTATTTACAGCAATAAAACTTTAGTGGACAGCTAACACTTTAATTTAGTGGAAATGTTCAATTAAAAGAATCAGGGGGGTATGGAAACATGAAGTACACACAGAGCTAAGAGGCCTGAGAGCTCTTGTAGCCTGATCCCAAAAGGCTGCGTTTTTCATGCTGGCCTGGAATGTGATTATGTCTGGAGTCATTTGTACCAGTGCCCCAGGAAGCCAGCACACTGCCGGCAAGCCTGCGTTTCACCACCCCACCCCACCCAGAGGCACAGTGGGCTGACACTGCCATGCCAGTGGAATAAGTGCCCCCTGTCCCCGTACCGCATATAGCCTGAGCTCAAACCTGGACCACAGCACCGGTTACACAGCCTACCCCTCATCCAATCACCATCCTTATGCCGGACTCCACCCACTTCTCACGATTGTCTCAGAACACTGTACCAGTCTTGGGGGCCTCGGGTGGTGTAACGATCAAAGCATTTGCCCGGAATGCAGGTTGCCCACTGCAGCCGTGGTTCAAAACCCAGCTGCGTCAGCTCGGCTCTGGCCGGCAGACTCCCAAATTTTATTAGAGAAGAAATTTAAGCAGCAATGGACAGTTTAGTTTCTGTACTTTCCCAGTCACCATGTGTTCAACTGAACTTATCTCCACAGGCAAAACACCACATGCACACACACACACACACACAGACGTACACACACAGGCAAAATAAATTCCTAAATAGGAAGTTACACCATCACACCTTCAAAGCAGGTAGCCTAATTCCACCCTGTTCAGCCACACCCTATCCCATTGTTGCAGGGCCTACAAAATGTTGCCATCCTTGGCATGCACAATGCCACTGGCGTCCTGGTGTCGCCTGCTTGTACAGTGAGTGCCCCTCCAGCAGTGCCAGTCACACCAGGACAGCACACCCAGGCAAGGAAACCAGATTTAGAACACAAATGAGTGTGAATTACTGCAACTGCTTTTACATCATTACATTTAATTCATTTGGCAGACACTCATTTACCCAGAGCAACTTACAAAAGCAAAGCACATAAGTGTATTCAATAGGTTTGAAAGCACAGCACCCTCATTCCTAGCACTTCTCCAAATCTTAGAATTTGGTTTAACATATTTAATATTCTCATGTCAACCATAGTCAGCAATCTGGTAGCTAATTATCCATTATTAAACCAAATTCTAAGATTTGGAGAAGTGCTAGGAATGAGGGTCCAACGTCTAACCTGAATTAATACTAAACGGGCTGCATTTATAGTATCAATATCCCTGGCCTAAAAGTAATTAGGAAAACACAGGGAAAATGTATGCAAAATATGGTATGGTATGGTACTTATACTGTATTATAAGTTTAAGAACATAATATCAACATAGTCACATGCTAGATTGGAAATTATATTGGTATTTATATAATGATAGTAGACTATACACACTCCTCTGCGCTTTATGTATATGCTATGCCTTTCTGTCCATTATGCCTCCCCAAGAGACTCCATGCACTCTCTATAGCAACAATCTGTCTGTCTCTGATGCGCAGACGTTCGCAGAGATGTTTGTGTTATACAGAACCTTCGAAAGTTCTCACGTCTGCTCTGTCGACCCGATATGTCTCAGACTTATCTTGTAGTCTGGCGTCCCAATTGTGTTCCGATAGGGGCCCTCGCGGCCACAAATAAACTTTTAGAAAACTTCTACTCTTTTGTCTGTGTGCGTCTCGGCACTTAGGTTTTGGGTTGCATACGGATCAATAGTTGAACCCGGCGTCTTAACAATTTGTTGCCGTGACACGCAGATGCCCGATTTCCTGAATCTCTCGCAGCGGCGCTTTTGCTTTTTTACTCAACGAACACTTGCGCCAGTCTATAAATAAACAAGGTAAGGAGCTTACATCCTTTCCTCCTTTCGACGACTAGACTGCGTCTGTGCGGGTTGAAGGCATGACGGCATAGAAGTAAATTAATGATTAATTATCCCTTGTAAGACGCCGTGGACAAAGCTGTTTGTTCCTTGTAGAACATAGTAGCTACATTGTGATCACCCATTTGTTTCCGGGGATGAAAATCAGTTAACTCATGCACTTGTTGTCTGAATATGGAAATTAGTTATCTCTTGGACGTTTTCCGAGAACGGATCGGTTAACTCTCAGAACTCTTTTTCTCTTGAGAATGAATAATTTGTCATTTCTCGGACTTGTTTCCGAGAACGCAGGAATGCATTCATTGTGTGTGTTGAGCGCTCGCTCATTGTTTTCGTACCCTATGGTTGTTTTTGCAATTCTTTGGGTTTTTTGTTTTGAATTCTCTTGGTGGCTTTTTTTTGTCATATCCGTATTGGTTTATGATCTCGTGCGTGTTTGTGTTTTTAGAAGTTTAGTATTCTTCTATGTGTAGCCTACTGGCGATCAAAGTTAAGTTTATATATTAAGTGATTTTGATTCATGTTGAGATTAAAGCAAAATGGGTCAACAACATAGTAAAACATCCGCACCCTTTTCGGATTAAAAATGTCGATTAAGCCCCGCATACTCTTGAACTAGTAAGGGAATTATCTCGTAAGGGACAGACCTCGATAGCATCGTTAACGGTGGGAGATAAAATATTATTTCACATCTAGACCAGGGACTAAAGTGTGAAAAGTAAGAAGAAGGACATTAGCAGGAGCTTCTTGCCGCTATTTGCATTTGCCGATATTCCTAAGACTTTATATCCTCGCATTGTTGATTGGACTGACGTTGACGAAATAGCCCCAGGACCTACAGAATCGTGGAGTGATTACCTTAACAAATTCGAGGGAATAATTGGGGTGTATTCGGCAGTAGAGAAAGCGCAAGGTTCAGAGATACTGATACATTTTTAACGGAGATTGTATCACATCACATCAGATACACAGCGCAGAGGCGAGGAGGAAGGGAATGAATTAATTCCATGTGTATATATTAAAATAACTAAATCGTTTAAATCATTGAAATAACTAAATCAATTACAATCGTGTTTCGTGTTAATGCAATTACTAATATGTTCCTGTTTTAAAATCAACATGTTTAATATGTGAAATTCTAAAGCAACATTAGAGATCTAACAGATTTTGAAAGAGGTCAAATAGTCGGTGCCAGAATTGCAGGTGTGTCAATCACAGAAACTGCAAAATTCGAAGCTCACCGACAGAGATAGGACACTTAACAGCATAGTTTTATTCATAGCACATAATTGAATATAAACTTCCATGACCCAGTCTCAAAAAACCTGTATGTCGGGGGCTTCACATTTATGGTATGGCTGCCATTTGGAAACCACTTGTAATCATGGCAAATGCACAATAGCGCATAACCTGTTGTAGCTAATGAGCATGAAACATGGACTTCTGAGCAGTGGAACAAAATAATATGGGCTGATGGGTCAACTTTGACTCTTTTTCCAACATCTTGACCAGTTTATATTTGAAGAAAGCTAAAGGAAGCCTTCAACCCACATTGCCTGTTCCCAACTGTTAAATATGGCGGTGGATCTGTTATGGTATGGGCAGCCATCTTGTGTGAGTCATTGGGTACATTTACATTACATTACATTACATTACAGGCATTTGGCAGACGCTCTTATCCAGAGCGACGTACAACAAAGTGTTAACCGTAGTCAAGAACAGTTTAGCTGAAAGCCACCCTAGCGGGAAGTACAGTTCCAGGTGCTAGGAGCAACCACATAGTTAAATACAGGACCCTGTAGGTAAATCTGTAGCCACAATTCAAAGGTAGCAATAAAGCAATCAGTGCGGAAAATAATGCCTAAGCCTAATACAATACATAAACAAGTAGCCATGTGTAAAACTAAGCAGCTACATCCCTAAGTTAACAAAAACCTGGGAAGGCCAGCCAGGAGCGAGTTGCAGTAGTCCAAGCGGGACAGTACCATTGCTTGGACCAGGAGCTGGGTAGAGTACGTGGTAAGGAAGGGACGGATTCTCCTGATGTTATACAGGAAGAATCTGCACACCCGGCTTACCGCTGCAATGTTCATTGATAGGGACAGCCTGTTGTCCATCACCACACCGAGATTCTTCACGCAGGGTGATGATGTCACCAAGGTGTCACCTAGAGAAACGGAGAAATCAAGGTGGGGAGAGTTTAGGGCAGGAATGAAGATTAGTTCTGTTTTACTTGGGTTGAGCTTTAGGTGGTGACTGTCCATTCAGCTCTGAATGTCCCTCAGGCAAGCAGAGATGCGGGTAGAGACCTGAGTGTCTGATGGGGAGAAGGAGAGAAAGAGTTGAGTGTCATCAGCATAACAATGGTAAAATAAGCCGTGGGCAGAGATTACAGAGCCAAGGGAGCGGGTGTACAGGGAGAAGAGAAGGGGACTGAGGACTGCCAAGGGAGCGAGGCGGGTGATACAGGGAGAAGAATCGATCCACGCGAGGGACTGGACCGCGGGAGGACAGGAGGATGGAGGTTTCTGAGAGATCAAGCAGGATCAGGATGGAGGAGAGGGAGGCTGCAAGGCCTCTGAAGCCGGACTGGGACTGGTGGGGGTCCAGCAGGTTATTTTCTGTGAGGAAAGCAGAGAGTTGGTTAGATACAGCTCTTTCGAGGGTTTTAGACAGGAAGGGGAGGAGAGATACTGGGCGATAATTCTGGATGACTGAGGGGTCTAGAGTGGGTTTTTTCAGCAGAGGTGTGGTATGGGCCCTTTTGAAGGGTGAGGGGAAACAACCAGAAGACAGGGAGGAGTTCACAAGGGAGGTGACAAATGGGAGGATGTCAGGTGTGATAGCCTGGAGGAGGGATGAAGGGATAGGGTCGAGGGCACAAGTGGTAGGGCGGTGGGAGAGGAGGAGGTGGGAAATATCAGAAATATTTACATTTGACATTTTAAGGCATTTAGCATATGCTCTTATCCAGACTTACACAGTTTTACATTTCTTTATATACAATCCATTTATACAGCTGGATATTTTACTGAAGCAATTCAGGTTAAGTACCTTGCTCAAGGGTATAACAGCAGTGCCCCACCTGGGAATTGAACCTGCAACCTCTGAGTTACAAGCCCAGCTCCCTAACCATTACACTACACTGCCAGCCAGTGTAATACTCTGGAAGGTAGAATTACCTAAAGGAATATGAAACCATTTTAGTTGAACAGGTGTACCTTATGGTGCAAACATTGATGGCTCAAGATGCCCTCACACACACTGCTAAATGGATTCAAGAGTAGTTTAATGAACACCAGGATGAAGTCAAACAACTTTCATGGCCTCCCCAATCACCAGATCTAAACATCATTGAACCTTTATGAGAAGATTTGGAACGTAGAGTGCGAAGTAGTTTTACAGGGCAAGCTATTCTCCGAGGCCAGCGATGACCCGCCTCCTCCAAGACTGAACTTTCCCACCTACTTTCTGGACACATCCTTCCAAATTCTCAACGAGCTCATGCCGGCTCACCCTCCCCCCTCTTCTTAGGGCGGACAGCCAAGTGCTGCCCCCAATGGGGCTCCCGGCCAGGGCCGGTCTGGCACAGTCGGGTTTCGAAACGTGAGACTCACACTCGCAAAGCACCAGTCAATGCGAGTGCGTTAGACTGCTACGCTATCCAAGGCCCCATGTTGGCTTCTTTTTTAACCCCTGATCCATCACCCCCCTCTCTTTGAATTCCAACCTATTTAGACTTACTCAAATATAGACAATACATATACATGGAATTCATTCATTCCCTCCCTCCTCGCCTCTCCGCTGTGTATCTGATGTGCAGTGAGCTTGTACTGGTGCACTATGGCTGCCGTCACGTTCACCCAGGTGGGTGCTGCACATTGGTGGTGGTTGAGGTGAATTGCCTCTATTGTAAGCATTTGAGTTTCTTGGAAAAAAAGCGCTATATAAATCCAATATTCATTCATTCATTCAGAACTGTGATGGCCATATGCCAAGTTTGGTATAATTTGAAACGAAACACCTTGCGGTTTACAACACAGCCTAAAGTATCAAAGATCAAACATACAACAAATAGGCGTTGTGCAGTTTTCTTGTGTAGAAAGTCATATTTGTCAAGTTTGAAAAGCAATAAAGGGGTCACATTTCATGGTATACCTAGCGAATTTTGTGAATGCCTTGTACAACATGTCAACTAAGTATGTGTAAAACATTAGACTTATAAACCCAAGGGCTCATGAGCTAGAGGGCTTTTATTGAGTGGTATTCTCAAACCTTTCCAAGGTGGCCAAATTGGCCCAATGATTTCTGTTCACTTCTGTGACACTGGAAAACATACTAAAACTAAAACATGGAAAATAATAGGTCATGTCTAACAAACCTCCTGGACTTATTTGATGAAGCTACAAAGTGTTTTAACTTGAACCAGGTTCATAATATTATATATTTTGACTGTCAAAAAGCATTTGACAAGGTACCACATGAGAGGCTCATTGTCAAAATGTATTCAGTAGGAATTAGGAGGAGTTATTTCAGAGTGGGTTCATAATTGGCTGCAGGGTAGAATACAAAGAATAATGGTAGGAGGGGTCGTTACTGACCTAGGTGCTGTGGGCAGTGGAATCCCACAGGGATCGGTGCTGAGACCTCTGTTCTTCCTTATTAACATAAATAACCTTGATAGGGACGTTAGAAGCAAAATACGTACATTTGCTGATGATATAAAACTTGGGGGTTTGGCAAACAGTTTGGAATCGAAATGTAGGTGGAAAGACTTAAGACGCTTAAACTATTCAAGCTTAGCAAACGTAGATTAAGGGAGGATTTGACTGAGGGTTTTAAGTTCATAAAAAGGATTAACAAAGTGAACTACCAAAGATTATTTTTTAAGTTGGGTTGAGTTAACAGAACAATACGGCACAGGTGGAAAGTAATTAAAGCTAAATTCCATATATCGGATATCAGGAAGTATTTTCTTTACACAGAGAGTTGTCAATACCTGGAACAGCTTGCCAGGTCACCCGGTGTAGGCAGAAACACTTGGCCTATTCTCTTCCAGGCTTGATGTAGCACTGGATATTCTTTAGCCTAGGAAATGATGGGCCCAGATGGCCCGTTCTCATCATTATGTATTCTTATGTTCTTATGTAAATGGAGCAACAAGAGGGGAATAACATTAGTGCATCTGCACACTCAGAGACATGGTAAGCAGGAGTGAGAGGTCATTATGAAAGTGCTAACTAAGGAGTGACACAGAGGAAGAGCACCACAGTGGACGAAGTGTGTGATAAGTGAGAGATGGACAGACACTCTTCTCAAATGCTTCTCAACAAAATGAAGACGAGAGAGGGCAGCCACTTAATTATTCTCTGTGGTACTGTGGGCACAGTGTTTAGTGATCGGAGACGGGTCTGTGCTGCTCTGCTTACCACTGAATTAACAAACATCACCCCACTCCCTGTTTGTTTTCATCCCCTGTGCCCTGTTCGAAGAAAAGCTTAACATATCATTCTCTTAAAAACTTGTGTGTGGGTGTGTATGTGTGTGTGTGTGTGTGTGTGTGTGTGTGTGTGTGTGTGTGTTGTGTGTTTTCGTCGATGTGTGAGTGAATATACTGTAAATCTGTGTGTGTGTGTGTGTGTCTGGGCTCACCCAGAATGTGGGAGTGACAGTGTGTAAATGACAGAGACTGGCTAATGATTCACCTTGTAGATGAAGCCTGTCAGAAGCTTTGAAATATAGCCTTGCTTTTTTATTTTATTTTATTGAATTTGTGTTTCTAAAAGGGGAAGAAGGTTATTCTTCTTCTGCTTCTCTTGACTTTAATAACACACTGATCATCTTTGGTAGCTAAATTGGGCAATCTTTGCACACATTGTGAGACAGGGGCCCAGGTCGTCATCAGCCAAAACCAGTTACATAACGGTGGGAACTCTACCTCTCTACCCTCAGAGCACAACTAGCCAAACCACATTAATATTTGATCCTCTTTCCACAGTTGATTCAGAATACATAATGAGAGGGAGTGGAGATTGTGAGAGATAAATAAGTTACAACAAGGCCTCTCAGCTGCCAAACAATGCTGAAAGACTGACCAAGGCGTTCAGCACTTAAAGTCACTCAAAGAGGCCGCTTCAACTCTGCAATCAGTAAATATTACCACAGCAGAAAATGACAGACATTTTGAAGGATAACTCTAGTCCAGAAAGGTATTAAACCAGAGGATGAATCATTTGTCAATTGTACCCAATACAAAATCTCACTCCCATTTCCGATCGAATTTTTTACATTTAAGAAAAATACAAATCGATGGCTAAATAAGAAAAGTCTAATCAATAGTACCTTCGGATCTGATGCCAGCCTGCATTTTGGTTGTCATATTTCTAAATGATACCATTAAATTAAGCCATATCAATATGACCATGAGCCTGTTTTACGTGTACAGTAGTGGGTCACAGCTGAAACAGGTGAAAAAAGAAAAGAGTACACAGCATCTGGCACTATCTAGTGGTTTCACTGCTAAGTACAGAAGAAAACAAAATGTGTGAATAATTTAATGAAATTTATTTATAAGTGCTGGACATTTTGGCTTTGTCTTTTCACAGTTAGTGAGTCAACACATACTTTATCTGAATGTGTCTTGTTGACACAACAGGTGTGTTTAAATGACCACGGTGAACACTTTGAATGAGTATATCAATCACAGGAGGAATAAATCATCCATTTTCTTAAACATTTGTTTCAGATTTTTTCCTTTTTCCCCCAATTTAGTAGCCAATTATACCCTCTATTTCTGTCGATTCGCCCTCCCCCACGAACTCGCTGCCCGTTACTACAGAGCAAGCTAATTCCCAGAGGCCGGCAATGATCCGCCTCTTCCGAGAGGGAACTCGCCAACCTATTCTCTAGGGATGCCCTTCCGCTGCTGTGCGAGCTTGTGCCGGCTTGCCCTCTCCCCTCCCCTTGGGGCGGACAGCCAATCGTCGTCTCCGATCAGGGCTTATGGCCACAGCCGGATTGGCGCAGTCAAGTTTTGAACCGCAGCAGCAGTGAGCAACTTGCATTACGGGCGAACGACCATTGACCGTTATGCTACCCGAGGCCCCTGTTCTTTTTAAAAAAACGTCTAGAACCAAGCTATTTTAATTTGAGTTAAAGGCGCACTCTAGCATTGGCAGTTGTGCATGACCAACAAATATGCACCACATCCATGCAAGCTCAAATACTGACTCAATCAAAATAGTCTCGCAAAAGGATTTATTTCATATTCACTTGTTCATTTATTTATTGTTTTGCTCTTGCCAATTGCAGGCATTGTCATTACTTTGGGGGAGCTCTCCAAATGCCTCTCTTAAGTGAGTTAGAAAGGGGCATTACCCGTTCCAGGGCTGCTTAGCAACAGCCCAAAGGTACAAACATGAATACACTTAGCAGCAATGGCAATGATGTAAACAACCCAACCCCCCCCACACACACACACCTTAGGATTAGAATGAGAGTGCCTTTGGTGTTCAGTAGGGCCGGTCAACTTTGGCTGACTTAAGGTCTGTACTGACGGCTTTGTTCTACTTCCTATAATCCTGTAGGAATGTGCACAGATTAATTTCTGTTATAAAGAATGCATTTAACCTGGGAAATCCTGTTCTCTGAGTTTTTCTTTCGCCGGTCAAATATTAATTCAGCAGGAAGTATAGGACTATTAAAAATGGGAGCCCTGTAGGATCTGGTCCTGGTTGATTAAAGCATGCAGCACGAGACTTGACAGGCAAATGGAATCCCTTTTCCGTGTCTCCAAGAATAATTTTATCAAGAGTCCTGCACACTTGCTATTTCAGCCACCTGTTTTTTACTGGGGGTTTTTAGACAACATGATATGAGCTTAGTCATGTGGATTTTCTAAATCGAAAATGTTTAAAATTCAAATCCAACGTGGATACATTTACATTTACTTGGCAGACAGACACCCTTATGCAGAGCAGAGTTTGAAGTCATAAGTGCAAAATCCATCTAACAAGTGTGAAATATGACTGTATGGTACTCTCTGTTGTATTTTATGTACCAAAAAAGGCCTAAAACAGCCTCCTCTTCGAAATGGGTCAATGCAGTATGAACTTCACTGATACGTCCCTAAAACTTCTAAAACTTTTCTGAAGACCACTAGAATTCTCACATCGGAATGCTACAATAAAAAAGAACTACAGTATAAATAAATGTGGATATATTACATACTTGACTGCCCTCTACTGGGCAGCTATATGTAGTGCATGTATGGTACTAAAATACTCAATCAAGCCAACCTCTTAAATTCCCGGGGTAGGTAAAACTGGTCCTGGATTTGCAGAGAAGTTTCAGATTTTAATTAAATCCGAGCTGGACTGCACAGTTTGATCCATTGTTAGAAGTCTGAGCAACTGAATATTCAGAGTCTGAACGGTGAAACGCTGAGCGCCTCCGCACATGGTCACTTGCGTTTGTTAAGCCAAATAATGAGTCAAATTATGCAAATAGACAGGGCCCAAGGGGTGGGTGGGGCCCGGGGCGAGTCAACCTAGGCTGTTAACGCGATGACACCATAGACTTAACTACTGCTTAGTAACCATGATTATTATAATTTAAATTAATTTTCCTCTCACTGCTGGGCCCCATGAAGGGCGGGGCCTGGGGCGGTCGCCCCCCAATGACAGCCCTGCAAGTAGGGGTTCTTTTGGAGCAAATGCCAGAAACGTCTCCAGGACCAGGGTTGCCTACCCCAACCTGTAAGGTTGCACCAGGTCAAAGGTGCAATTAATTGGTTTTATCTACCTTTAAATATTGTTGTTCTTTATTGACCAAACATAACCTACAAAATAGCCTACAGATATGCACAATGCACTACGACTAAACTATCGTAACATTTTCAAAACAGTAGCCGATCGCAACAGTATCAAACGGTAGGTTCAACATGAACAGTAGGGGAGACCGGGGTTGGTTGGCACACTTTTCACACTCTGCCGTATTTCTCTGGCATATTTTATGTGAGGATATTCTAACTAGTAGCAAATTAAAGGTTAAGGTCTCAGCTATAAATACATATATTTCAATGTCAACAAATATTTTCTTCAATTACGTGATTCGTGATTAAAGTCATGTTGTGCACTTGTGCCAACCAGCCCCAACACGGGGTTGGTTGGCACACGCTTTGGGGTTGGTTGGCACAATGTTAAAATGCTATCAGTACAAAGAATGAAGCAACAAATAGAAACAATTTGAACCAGAACCAGAAAATATAAACATTCAATATAATATCTGCCCATTTTTTAACTAATTTTTTTTTTTTTATCAGTTCACTAATAATGTTTCATTAATTATGTCTTTGGACTTTATAAGAACAACAAATAAAAATATAACACTGAATAATTTTGTAACAATTATAAACGTAATAATTTAAAAAGGCGCCCACGGCCAGTCGTGCGATACGACCGTTGGGTAGAGTGGCGCACCGTTTCGCACGAAACATAGATGCAGCGGCTTTAAAGATTAAAAACAGTGTTCACGCTAGTTTGAACTGTTTAGTATCGAATCGCAATCTCGTTCCTCTATGTACCTGTATGTGGTTGGAATGATAATAAAGGCAACTCAACTCTCACTCAACTCAAAGAGCCTATTTTTAGTGTTAGCCTTTTGCTCCTCCAGATCTCTTTTGACTGGTTTGTCTGTCAGGATGGTGGTTTTCCTCCTGACAGCACCACCAACCTTCCTAGGCCCTGCCTTAGGGAAAGGCTGCAGCTCCTGTGGGGTGGGGAGACCTCTCCCAGTGCCAGCAGAGAGACCACTTGGTCCAGGCACACCATTGACACATGTGCCAACCAACCCCAAAGTCAGTGTGCCAACCAACCCCACTCTCATTAGGACACATCTCTGTGCTAATATGATGTCAGCTAGCTAGCATGACTCATCACAACCTTTCAAATCTTCTATCAAAATGTAGCTGATTCCTCTCTCTATTAACTAAAAATAATATAATGTCAATATCTCTATCTAACACAGTTTTATAATATATTTAGTGGGGGACCATTTTTTATTTTGACCATACAAAATGTCAAAGTTGTGCTCACCTCAACACTTAGTGACCTTCAAATGTTTTTGACAGAATGAATGAGTGCAGGTAAAGAGAGCAAACATTTTAATGTTAAATTTTTGTGACATTGCCCCTGGGGGCTGGTGATGACCTGTGTGCCAACCAACCCCTGAGCCAACCAACCCCGGTCTCCCCTACTACTGTAACGATGCTCCCGAGTTACTTTGCTTTTCAGTCGGGTTTTATAATTACAGTGGGGCGGAAAAAGAAGGGACACAAAAATAATTTGCATGCACCTGGTTGCGAACCCCATACGCACAACCGCGTGCATTACAACGTGCGTCTCAGAGATAGACGGCCGGAAGAAGAGCGTGAACTGCTAAAAACCAACACTCTTATATTATCTCGGTGAACCTCCTCCCCTACTGAACTAACTAATATAAGTTATTAACAATGGAAATGGGCGGGTCTGGCCACACCATCCACCTTAAGGTCGCTACAATACGATGAAAATATAGCAGGCTATTAAACCCATTTGCACACATGCTGTCAATAATAATTGAAGTGGATAAGAAACCGGTCTTACTGTCTACTACAGTTACCGCAGGCATTTACCGCTTTGCTACTTGACAGTTCTGTTGCCTGTGTGACGGCGTATCTCGGGGGGGCGTCCTCTTTTCAGGAAAGGGCTCTTCCGCAAAATGATGTACGTCCTTTTGCAGAGGGTTTTTCAGCGCTGTGTAAAGATTGAGCAATGCCTTTCCCCCAGAAACCTGTGTGGGATGAGAAGGGGGAGGGTAGTAAGAGTAAAGCTTTTAAAAGCTTTAACAGTTCAAATGTGTGAGAATCGTTGAATCGTTTGAGCGTTTAATACAAGTAGGGGAGAGCAGGGCTGGTTGTCACTTGGGTTGGTTGTCACAGAGCTCATAGGTTTTCATCTAGAGGGAGCTGCAACACAAATTGAACACCAAAATGTGTACCCTCCTTATCAGAGCATCCATTTTGTTGTTAGAGGTCAAGGTCACAACACATTGAGGTGAGGACAGTTTTGATATTTTTCAAGTTTTTTTAATATTGTTAAAATTGACACCTTGTTCTTTAGGTTATATGGCTTTGTTATATTGGTGTACCCACAAAATTAAAAGAATGATGATTTGAAGCAGTAAGCAGCTAGATTTTGATGCAAACTCTGAGTCATGAGGCCAAGATGTGGCCATCGAAAAATTCTGATCAGTGCAAACTGGCACATTGGTTTTGGGGTTGCTTGTCCCCTGTGTTTAACTCTTATTTCCATATCGCAGTTTATTAGGGAAGGTTTTACATTTTACAAGCTAGTTCAGGTTTATGTTCACTTCAGACATGTGTTTAACTCTATATTCGTATGACAGAAATGTTTTAAGATTAAGTTGGAGGGAAAAAAACAATTTCCAACCAGGTTTAGATTATATAAATGATAAAGGTAATTTATGAAGCCATACCATGTTTAATTAAATTAAATTAAAGGCTAAAATGGTTTTTTGTTTTTTTGTGATAACCAGGTTGGCACATATATCTATGGGTTGGTTATATGACATTGTGAAAACCAACATATATGGGTTGGTTATCGCAATGGTAGAAATTTCTATTTTTACAGACAAAATTAGGCAAATAATTATAGCCTTTAATTGAATTAAACATAGTAGGGTTACAAATCGTTTTAGAATATGTTATGGACGTTTAAAGATTCATCAAGGTCCATTTTCATCTGAGATGTGAATTGCCATTGGTTAATTGACCTTGGATATTGCGACTTGAGAAACATCATAGAGTAAAAGGTGCGATGACCAACCCCATTTATCCTGGCTGATGTTCAACGGCGTTATTATTTCCACTATAGTTCCCTGCTGAAGTATTATATCGCATTTGCTCCAGGGGAAAGTAAATGTGTCCTGCAATACCATAGACACCACTAGATGGAGATGTAGCATAACCTACTTTAAAACATTTGTTTTTTATTATTTATAGTTTCAAATTTTTCCCAGTTTTTCTCCCAATTTGGTTTCCAATTATACTCTCTATTTATCTCAATTCACCCTCCCCCACGAGTCCCCTGCCCGTCCTCTGGGTAACGAGCCAATATTTCTGGGCCGGTAGATTGGCCTCCTCCGAGACAGAACCCGACCACGGACGCCCTTCCTGCTCCTTGACGAACTCGTGCCAGCTCCCCCTCCCCCTGGGGTGGACAGCCAAATGCTGCCCCCGATCGCGCTAACGTCCAGGGCCGGTCTGGCATAGACGGGTTTTGAACCGCGCCCCTGATAAGCAGCCACACTCGTATCGGACCAGCCAAGATGCAGTGCATTAAACCACTAGACCAGGGGTGGCCAACCAGTCAGAGACTAAGAGCCACATTTTTTGCTGTGTTACCGCAAAGAGCCACATCACCGGGGGGTGTGCTACACGAAATAAAACCTGTTCATTTATTTCGCGGGGGGGGGGGGGTGTGCTACACGCGAAATAAAACCTGTTCATTTATTTCGCGGACCGGGGGGGTGCTACACGCGAAATAAAACCGGACACCAGTTCATTTATTTCGCGGACCGGGGGGGTAAGAGGAATAAAAAAATTGCATGAAACCAGTCCGTGGTGCAAAAAAGGTTGCGGACCGCTGCCCTAACTGGTTTTTTTTCGTCTTCTGAAATTTTGCGAGCAGTGCACGTTTGACGAAAATACCGTATTGAACTCAAGCGAAGCGAACACGCACATTAAAAAAAACAAAAACACAAACTTCGATATGAACGTAAGAGCCGCATGAAACCAGGCAAAGAGCCGCATGCGGCTCGGGAGCCGCGGGTTGGCCACCCCTGCACTAGACTATCCGCCGCCCCTGCATAACCTACTTTTGACATTCCACTGTGTGAAAAAGGAGAAGAATTCTGATTAAAAGCATGACGCTTACATTGCAGTCTTCTCTCTCGACTTGTTTGTTTATTAATAGTGAAAACAAAGCACTGTGCCAACACTGTTCAAAAATGATCTCAATAAGTCTATAGATGGAGTTAACATTGAAAGAGTATTTGAACTTAGATTTCTGGGTGTAATAATGGATGACAAATTAACATGGAAATCTCATATATCACATACTAAAAAAAGATGTCGAAGAGTATTTTTGTTTTGAACAAAGTCAAGCATGTATTAGATTATAAGGCCATGCGAATCTTATATTGCTCACTTATCCTACCATATCTTAGTTACTGTGTGGAAGTGTGGGGTAATACATATACAAGCAACATAAAGCCATTGTACATATTACAGAAGAGAGCAGTAAGAATTATTCATAAAGCTGATTACAGAGAACACACCAACAAACTATTTATTAAGTCCGGACTAATGAAACTTAAAGAGTTAGTTGAGTTGCAGACATTATTAGTTATGTATAAGGCAAAAAGTAAAATACTGCCAGATAACCTACAAAAGTTGTTTGTTTTTAGTTCAGAAACTGAGGATCACAGAAGGAAATTTAATTTCAAGCATCAGTACACAAGGACCACGTTAAAGCAGATGTGCACTTCAGTAGTGGGTGTTAAACTGTGGAATTCTCTACAGAACAAATTAAAGGGCTGTAGAAATATATTCCAATTTAAAAATGTATAAAGAGAAAATACTTAGAATGTATGATGATGTATAGGCTGGGAATTGACTGAGGAGTATTATTTTCATTTGGTTTTCTTTGATTTCATATTTTACTGTAAATATTGGTTGAATTGGCTTTTGTTTTTGTTTATGTTTTGAGTAAGGGGCAGGTAAAATAAGAATTTTCTTCTTCCTGTTCCCTTTTCACCATGGAAGTGTAAATGAATGTGTTTAACCATGAATTGTATGTATTAGTTGAAATTATACACTACCAATGGTGAAATAAATTAAAAATACAAAAAAAAATACAAAATAAGTACAGCAAGTTTTCCCAAATTGAACGAGGATGAAACTGGTGACCTTGATCAGAACCCCATTCCTCTCAGGAGTTGCGTGCATCACTGAAGAAAGTTAAAAGGGATCCTGACAGGTCCCGACACCAGGTCCAGACAGCACCAATTCAGAACTTGAACTTTGTTCTTATTTTGGGGGGATATGCTGGGCTCGGTTCTACTTCAGGCCCTACATTCTGCAATTGAGGCACATTTCAGGAACATATTGACAGCTTCATTGAAAACACAAAGATCACACAGATTGTGTACATTCTTAGCCTATGCCATTTGTTAACTATACTCTTGAGTAGTGGTTCTGGTTCATGAGAGAGGTCAGGGTAGGTTGGGAAATGTGGAAAATGTCTTGCTGTATTTGATCAGGCTGAACACTTTCCAGAGACATTCACATCAGTAAAACTAAACACTGCTACTATTTGTATGCAGATCGTTAGTTATGGTGTAAATCAAGTTGTTTTGACACAAGTTAAAACATTTTAATTTTGAACATGCTGTACGTTAGGCTAAATTGTTTTAAGGGATGGGTGACAGAAAATGTGCTCATTACATGGGCCATGGGTTCGGAAAGTTTGGGAGCCACTGCTCAGTGCAGTCAGTCTACAACTCTGAGGTTTCATCTGTGAGGTTCTACTACTGTACCATTAAGGAGAGACTGGTGAGGTCAAAGGCATTGAAACGGTTTTGAATCGTTTGGAGCGATTTCTGCGTTTCTGCAAACAAACTGGTGTGGGGGGCCTCAAAGGAAGCATGGCCACTATCTCACCACGCTCCCTGAACTTTGACTTGACTTGAGTCAGGGTTTGCATTATATGACAATTCTCAAGCAATCGAGGACAGAATACAGGCTAGACTACAATTTATCTGTAGTCTCTGTTCCATTTGAGTGTGGATATAAGGGCCAATATTGTTCACCTCACCCGCACACTCATGCACATTTTTACATTTACATTTACATTTTAAGCATTTAGCAGATGCTCTTATCCAGAGCGACTTACAAGATGTGCATTAATACATGGTAGAGATCACTGCGCAAAAGATCAGTGCAGTAATACAGTGATAGACATCGTTGTAGGCAGCTACATACCATACCTGTAACACTGGGAAGGAAAAGGTTAGTAAAAATATTTTTTCTTTTTTTAAATTGTTTTATTAAATGAGTAGGTAGGGATACATATACAAGAAGTGTTGAGCAAGTAGGCAGTGGTGATGGCAATTGGAAAGATGTACAGAATTCAGTGGTAGTGGAGTCTGAAAAGGTGGGTCTTGAGTCTCTTGCGGAAGATCGCAAGTGATTCCTCGGTGGAACGACCTTCCGCAATCGGTCAGGACCACAGAATCACTTGCGATCTTCTGCAGAGAAGAGGCGAGACCGCGAGGAGCGGCTGCCGGGCGCCCGGAGGGATGGGACAGTCAGTTTGCCAGAGGAGGGGTCTGGCTGGGGTGTAGGGTGTGTCAGTGTCTGCAGGTAAGGGGGAGCAGTTCCTCTGAAAAGTAAGCACCAGTGATTTGAATCTGATGTGTGCTGCGATAGGGAGCCAGTCCAGAGAGGAGAGTAGAGGGGTGGTGTGGGTGAACTTCACAATTAACTCTTTAGAAGTTCTGCAACATCCTTCCTCTAACCATGTTCGATTATTACCATAAGCAATGTTAGTGATCTGCACTAATATCTGGTATGTTTTCTGGTAAATACTAAGGTGTGCATGGCCTTAAAAAGTTGTGGAGTCCTTCTTGCCCCCCTGCCATACAGACCAGAATTGTGGAGAGCCTTCTGTATTGTTGACACATGCACACATTGACCACTGTTTGCCATAAAGTCATGTAGGTCCTTCGTAGTTGCCATTGGCCTCTTGGTGTCAAGTGTTTCGTCCATCCCTGTCGATGAGCTTCGAATTGCGACCACTTCAGTTCCTCTTTTCATTTGGTGTTTCCATTATTTTGTCTACCACCTGTATATATCAGTTGCGATTTGTTTGGCTTGAAATAAATAGGGCTGAAACCCATACCTTTAAAGCTATGATTATTTTCAACCTGTTTCGTTTACATTTCTTGTCAATCAAGCAATGAATTCGCTAAATAATCTAGACCAACAGGTTTCCCGATTTTATTAGCATTTTCATACCGACATATCATCTGAACTTGTGGATAAAGGTACTCTTTGTTGTCTATGCCCAAATTAAATATGGACTTATTATTTAATTATGGACATAAATATGTGTATCTGATCTGTGCAGATCAGGAAGTTTAATGGTCATGAAAAAGCACCAGATTTTATAAAGAAAAGTTTGTTTGCATGGCATTATTGCATTTTTATACAATCTGATATCTAATTTGACATATAGCAATATTTCCTTATTCATTAACGAGGAGACCAAATACATGCACACTGATTCGTAAAACTTTGTAGCTTTTGGTGGGTCCATACTGGCATGTAGGACAGGTGATATTTAAAAAAAACTAAAAAGCATATCAGATAATAGCCTTTTTCCTTAAATATGATAACGCCATCAATCCATGATTCCCCTTTCATTAAGAAGAGAGCCAGATACCAAATTGTAGAGAGAGAAGGATACTCTTTCACATGATTTTTTTTGTGGACATACAACACCCAAAACAGCCTGAAGGTGTTTTTGCTGCATTCTCACCAGTATAATAACATTCACCTGACAGTCCTGTTATTGGAGATAACATCATGGTCATATGTGAAGTCAGGTATCTAAGGCAACTAAAGATGAAGAGCTACATTTCATTAGCTTGCTTGCCGAAGGCTGCCTGCTGTTCTTCTTTCTTCTTACTTTAATCTTTACTTGTTATTGTTACTCCGCACTCATCTCCTACAATTTTAAGAGCAATATGTGAAAAGTGTAGTTGATCATGTCTCCGCCCGTCTCATATTGTTACCTGTGCCATGGTGTAGAAATGTTCGTTGTGATCGAAATGTAGCTTATCCTGTCCGAACGGAATGTTCCATTTCTTATCCTAACATGACCTGTCTCCTAACGTGAACAGATTATAGTTTGCTGGTGTCAAACCATATCATTTAAACATGATGCATCACCAGAAAGCTGATAAATAGCCCTTCCAAGTGATATGACATACAATAACACAATATTAATAAACTTTTAATACGGCAAGGAAAAACACCCCCCAATAATGTTTATCTTCTTAGAAAATCAAGCCATTAGGGATCCCTCCAGCCATTAAGGAACATGACACAATCTCCCTGATTACTACACTTGGGTCCAGACGCCGTATCTCATTCTACCCAGACGATATCCCCTTTTGTTCTGTTCCAATGTTGAGGTTTCTAATGTAATGGGCAAATTTCAGGATATCTCCAAGCTATCTCCAAAATGGAATAATGACATACGATACGATACACTTTATTAATCCCCTGGGGGACATTACAACAGGTAGGAAGGAGAACAGGCATTCAACACAAGGCAGTAATAAACCTAGGGTTAACCTGTCAGTTAAAATAAAACAAAAAACCTATAACAATATCAACACCAGCTGATAGTCATCATCAACATCACCACCATCATCATCATCATCATCAACAAACTCCATCAACGTCAACAGTGCTCGTTTAAATACCTGACCGCTGCCGGTACAAAAGACTTCCTAAATCTTTCGGAAGAACACTTAAGCATAACTAGCCTGTTACTAAAGGTGCTCCTTAAGTCATTAAAAACACTGTAGAGAGGATGATCCTCACTTTGTGAAGGACACACTTGAGCTTCCTTCTTATTCACTGCACTGTGATCACTTCCAGCGAGTCTGGGGTCGGTCCAATAATGGATCCTGCCTTCCTTATCAGCTTATTAATCCTACTCCTGTCCTCCACTGTTAGGCTGCTTCCCCACCAGACAACAGCATAAAACAGAACACTAGCTAAAATACATTGATAAAATACATATAGAAGTTTCCTGCTGACTTCAAATGATCTGAGCTAACTGAAGAAGAACAACCTGGACTGGGCTCTCTTAACGATGGCACTGGTGTTCTCCTTCCAGTTCAGCTTGTTATCCACATGGACACCCAAGTATTTGTATGAGGAGACGATCTCAACTGCCTGTCATTTCATGTCAGGACACAGGTTACCACAGCCTTCTTTCTTCTAAAATCTATAATAAGCTCCTTGGTCTTTGCTACATTCAGGATGAGCTGGGTTTCCTCACACCACTTGACAAATCTGTCCACCTCCTGTTGGTAGGCTACGTCATTCTCTTTTAAAAAGGGACCTACTAGAGCAGAATCATCAGAAATGTTTGTAGGTGGCAGGATTCTTGGCTATGCCTATAGTCAGATGTATACACAGTGAATAAAAATGGGGATAAAACTGTGCCCTGAGGCGCACCTGTATTGGTGATGATGGTATCAGACATAGTGCCATGAAGCCTCATATACTGAGGTCTGGAGAAGTCATAGTCCACGACCCATGCCACTGTGGAGCTATTCAGGTTAAAATTAAGAAGTTTGTTGGCTAAAATATGAGGTTGTATTGTATTAAAAGCACAGGAGAAATAAAAAAACATGATTCTCACAGATGCACCGGCTGACTCCAGATGACTGTAGATTCTGTGAAGCATATAGAGTAGGGCATCATCCACTCCTATTCCTTTCTTATAAGCAAATGGGATTGGGTCTTGGTGAGCACTGACCTGCTTGCTAAAATGCCGTACGACAACAATTTCAAAGCATTTCATAACTTGTGAGGTGAGAGCAATAGGCCTGAGTTATTTAAGTACATGCGTACGAGGCATACATACATTAAGCAATATTTACGATAAGACTTATGTTCATTTTTCAAGATGTCAAGCGTATGATTGATCTGCCTGGGTCTTACTGTTTCCTGTTTCTGAGATTGATCAGCGATTAAGGTTTATGGGGTTTCATGGATTATTCCCTTACCAGCCATCCTATGGCAAACTGGATAGACCCTAATAGGTGCTTGTAAGAAATAGCCAGTGGAGGTAATATGGGAGAGGGAGCTGGAATGGGTTGGATTAAGTCCAGACTGGGAAACAAGCTTGTCAAATCTGAAGATAGCATCCAGGAACTTATCACACCAATTTATCCATTTCAAATTGATCCATAGGGCATACGCCACACCATATAGGTGATTCAAAATGAAGCGAATTGCAAGTTCAAACTGTACAGGCAATGCCACAGGATTGTTTCTCACATGTTTTGAGAGTGCCCAGTCAGTTGTCCATTCAGGGTGCTGGCTCAGCCTCCCCCCTCCCCCTGCAGCGGACAGCCAAAGGGCTGCCCACCAGGGCTAGTCTGATACAGTCAGGTTTTGAACCGCGGCCGTGATAGACAGCTCACACTCGTAAATGAGTATGTTAGACCGCTACGCTATTGGGCCTCACTGCCGCAAAAAACCCCAAAAAACTATCTTGCAGCTCGTGGAGGAAACGTGGAGTATAAAGGTATTGGTAAGTTACACTGATTAGCATATAATTGCTGCCATTGTATGCTTTTTATGTATTTAACCTTATTTAACCTTTATTTAACCAGGAAGTCCCATTGAGATATGGGATCTCTTTTACAAGGGAGACCTGGCCAAGACAACAGCAGCAATAAAACATTACAGTATATCATACCTAAAAACATACATGATAATAAAGTGCTTTGATTGGAGGTAAAACAACATGTTATCAATGGTGGCCCAGTCTACAGAAAACAACGACACTCTTCCTGCAAAGAGTTCTATGTCAGGGATTTACATTCACTAAGCGAAATCAGCGTATCTAAACAGGTAAGCTCTTGTAACCCATTCCATGCCAGTGGTGCAGAGTGAGAGATCTTTCATAGTTCAATGAGTGCTCTGGGTATTTTGAGGAGTAGCCATCTAGTGGACCTGATTTGGTAGCTATTAGAGGCAAAGCAAAGTAGGCTACAGAGATAAGGATTAGATGCAGGGAATTAGGAGGGCGCTAGGTGGCTGGCCATCCAGTCATTCTGGGAGTGTACACAAGGCTGCTTCATGCTCCTGCATAGAGTGCAGAAATCATTTGGCTCCAATCAACAGACATTTTACTGAAGAAATCATGTATACTCACTTTACATTGTATTGTGAACTCAGAATGCACTACTGCAAGATTGAATAGTGCTATGGTCTCAATGGTGCAGGCCTGGGCAGGAATCTACACAGCAATCGAAACCATGCTTTTGAGATAATCCTTTTTGTAACTCTGTAATCTGTACATGGTGACCTGAAATCGTGCTTTTACCTCTTGTTATGGCAAGAGCTTTAGATATAAGACCACTTTATGGGGCTGCTATGTCGTGTTGACTGTAGTGATGTTGTTTGTTCCTTAGTGTTTTTATTAGTTGTGTGTTAATTGAGTGTGTATAAAAACTCAATAAAAATACTGATCAACAAATTTGAATGTTAAAACTGTCCATACCGTCAGACGGCAATTACGTTACTGTATTTTTGATAATATGCTATTGAGTGCTGCTAGGGAGCGACAATTGGCTGTTCACCCCAGAGGGAAGCATGAGCTTGCCGGGGAACGCAAAAGGTGACCTGGTAAACATAGTTGGGCGAGTCCAGTCTCGGAGGAGGCGAATCATTGCCTCGAGGTATTAGCTTGTCCCGTGGGGACGGGCAAGAAGTTCGTGGGGGAGGGTAAATATAAAGAAATAGAGGGTATAATTGGCCACCAAATTGGGAGAAAAACAGGGAAAAAATAGAAAAAAAAAGATTAGCTAAAGCCTGATTAATAAAGGGGTGACTGGCCAATCAGGATACTTTCCACATTCCCTTTAAATGAACATTGCATTAAATATCCTTGTTTCCCGTTCTTCGTGTATCATCGCATGCTTCTCTGCTCTGACGTTCACTAGTTACTCTCACGTTTGAATTTCCACTTTCAAGTGTTTCTGCTAAAGGATTACATAAAGATATTATTTTGTTGACGTTTTAATTATTCAATATGCTGAATTGAATTGATGCCGTTACACATTGGTATGTCTGCTAATTAACAAGAGTTTGGGGCCAGATGGGGCTCAGTTGACTTACTCTCAGTGTTAGTCTCGGTTTAATGGGTGTTCAGTAGCCTGCACCATGGCTGCAGAATCAGACATACAGTGCCCTCCAGAGTGGCACCCTTGGTAAAGATGAGCAAAAAAGGCTATGAAAAAATATATTTGTTGTTCATCAGCTTGTATCAATCAACTGAACCCTCTTAGAGTCCTTAGAGTACTTAGAGTCCATAATCTCAAATATATTACATGAAATACTTTTTCCTCAATATTATTGGTCTGCAGAATCAGACACATGGGCAGGCACTGACAGGGTTCACCATCACATCACACATATTTCAATGACAACCCTGCTGGATCAGAACATTCAACCATCAACCATAGTTTTTGTGTTGTCAAAGTAGAGCCAAAGTATTTCCATGAAGGGAATTCTCATCTTCTGTTCAATTTTGATCTTGGTGGAGTTATGCATTTGATCCTTTCTGTCTTCTTCATTTCTTTCTTTTCTTTCTTTCCTCAACTTGCCTCTGCCTGCAAAATTGCTCAGATGTGATTCTCAAAGGTAAATGCTTGCAACCAAGACGTGAACCTTTGCTTCTGTTTAGAGCACATCTTTGGTCTTCTTTCTGCTGGTCTGTCAATTGTTTTTGGTGTCTTTTAGAGCTCAGTGAAATTGGTTTTATATCGGGTTTTATTCGATATTTGTTTTTTGCATGTCAATACCGCTTCAAAGAAAAGTACTGTGATATAAAGAGGTGTGGCAGTTAAAATCCCAAGGGAGTTAAATCTGTCGCAGTCTAAAATAAACTGCGTAAATTCATCATTACTAGATGTTGGTACTCTGAAGTTTCAAAAAATGCTTAGTGGAATTAAAAAGATTTTTTGTTTTATGAAGTATTTTTGGAAAATCTAATTGGTGTTCCAACATTTATTAATGTCTATGATGTAAACACAATTGACTTAAGGCTACTATAGTATGTGGATGGAAGGCTACTGATAAATTTAACAGAAATTCATATAAAATCTATGAAGTTTAAAAAAACAGCTGGTGTACCACTGCTACAGTGTGTGAGAACAAATCTATTCATATACTTAGAATAGGAGTCCCTATAAGAGTCCATAATCTCAAATAAATTACATGAAACACTTTTTCCAAAATATTATTGGTGTAGCAATTGGGCTTCATGCCTTTTTAGACTGCTACATTCAGAAAGCTAAACTGCTTTCAATAAGAAACTCCTGTAAAATCAACAGATCCTTTCTTCTAAAGCTAAAGGCTATGAATTGTAGGAAAACAATCTTACTTGATTGGGTCATTTCACAGACACACATTAAACTTAAAGAAACGAAATACCTATTGATCAGCTTGATATGTGAAGAGTGAAATTATTGCTCTTTTGTAATTCAAAATGAATACCGCATATGGATGAAAATTCGTGGAAACTAAAGGTGCGGTGTAAGAGTATGTGGAAAGGGTGAATACATGCGTGAGAACTGACAGCCAAGAAAAATATATTTAGAAGAATTTTGGCCACTATTTAGTTCACTGTCCTGTTTGCACCTGCGCGTGGCCCAAACTTGAACGAAACAGATACATGATATATTGACAGCAAATGTTATTTCAAAGGGCTTATGTGACGCAGTTAAGTTCTGCCAAGTTAAAATATCAAGTTTATTCAGAATAAACTTGATATTATAACTAACAAGTTAAGGCAGCGCGGTAACTTAAATAAGTGAAGTTGAAACAACAAATCATTGTTTTACAGTGTACACATGATTTATGAGAGAAAAAAGCATTTGCTCCGTTAGTGGGGTAATATGCCGCTTTTACACAATTGTTTTTAGTACTATAACAACAAATGTATCCACTGTTCTGACTTATTTGTTTTTAGGAAACAAAGGCACATTCCAATGAGCCAAAACAGTCCAGTTAATTCAAGCACAAAAATCGAAAATCGAAACACGGACCGGGTTTTTGGAAGTCCTGTCATATAGCCTAATTACCAAAAGAAAAAAAAGCCCATAAGGGTACACATACTTTCGGGATATTTCCGCGCAGAGAGTGGCCTATTTAACAGCATACATACGTAAACGTACGTATGTGTACCAAATATGGGGGTATTGGTCATTAGGGGCGTTCTTGAGCGCAGCTCGTTTAATAGAAACATGCATTTACAACTTGACTCTCACCCTGTCTCCCTTAATTTCGCTTGACTAACGGGCCAGTTTGCTGCCTGGGAAATCCATATCCGTTTGGAAGGTAATTCCAGTTCTCTTAACTGTGTCTCGTGTGGTCACATTCTTTTGCTTCTCTTCACTCTTTAGAATTGTAATAATAAAAATGATAATTTAAGATGATAGGACGAGAGCTCTATTTAGTTAGATTAGTGCATGCATGCATTGCAAATATCTTCATCACTTTAAATTTCACTTTCAATGTTCAGTTTCGGAACTGTTTGTTCGTTTTCCAACTGTAATTTCCCTCGTTTTTTTATTGCTGTTATATACGTAATGGTTTGACTGAATGATCCGCACTTTTAAGAAGCTAATTTCCTATTCATATGATTTTATTTATGCCAGTGCAAAATGTAGGCGATCTATTCTGAGATTATTTGCCAAGTGATATAGGCTACTGTGAATATAAATTCAAATATAAATGAAATTATAGCAGAGCTTGTGTTATAGCCTACAATTAATAGCAGTGGTGGACGAAGTACACAAACCCTTTACTTGAGTAAAAGTACAGATACCCTGATAAAATATTACTCCAGTAAAAGTAAAAAGTCCTACATTTAGCTACATTTGCCTTTGAAATGTAGGGGAGTGAAAATAAAAATGGAAATACTTAAGTAAGCACAGAAAAATGTACTTGAAAAATGTACTTAAGTACAGTAATAAGTAAAAAATAAAGTAAATGTACTTTGTCAGTGTCCAACACTATTATTAGAGCGACTATTGCTATCTGAGGAGTCGTCACTTGGAAAAATGTGTTGACGTGATTTATAGGGCTTGTTCTGTCTGCGAAAATCAGTCGAAATCATTAGGTAATGGATTAACACGATCTGTGAACAAGGGCCGTCTTGTTACCGCTTGTTATATCACAACATCTCTGAGGTTAGGTTAAGTGTTGCAACCACAAGCATGTTAAAACTACGGGGGAAATCCCTGGGGCTTTTGGTTACTTGAGAAAATTTGAATGCATTTCTAATATCCCCCCATAGTCCTTGACATGCTTTTGAAACATTGACTATAGGTGGGCCATTATTGCATTGTCTTTGATTTGTTTGTGTTGTGAAGCTATGGGTTTTCACAATTCTTTATTTTTGAAATGTCATCTATTTTTATTGAGATTTTAAACCACATCTGATTCTGTGATTCTTTTGCTGCCCCCATTATACAAAACGAGAGACCACTCAGCATCTTGAGATCAGTCTTGGATCTTGGGTAGTGGACTCAGACTTTTGGACCCCACTGTATCCAAAAGTCTGAGTCCACTATCAAGATCTTTGTTTTAATTGTTCATCAAAAACGAACACACCATTTTTACTTATGTGGTATTTTCTATTCAAGAATGTCATAAAACGCTGATGTTTGTTTGAGAATACACACCATACAAAACCCTGTCTGCCAGATGGGGCCTGGCCAGGGGCAGCATTTGTCTGCCCCAGGGGTAGGGGGTAGGGTGAGCCAGCTCGGGTCCGCTGTGAAGCACGTAAGGAGTCTAGTATGTGGGTGGGCAAATTCCGTCTCGAAGGAAACGTATGTGTGTGTGTGTGTGTGTGTGTGTGTGTGTGTGTGTGTATATACAGTGCATATAAAAAGTATTCAGAACTACTGTAAAGAGTTTTCATAAAAACTGAAAATAATTGATTGGATAAGTATTCACCTCCCTCGACTTAATACTGGGTAGAGGTAGCTTTAGCTGCAGTTACAGCTGTGAGTCTAATTGGGTAAGTCTCTACTGTCTTTGCACAGCTTGACACTGCAATTTTCACCCATTCTTTACAAAATTGCTTGAGCTCCTTCAGGTTGGATGGGGACCATTGGTGAACAGCAATGTTCCACAGCAAATCTTTCCACAGATTCTCAATGGGATTGAGGTCTGGACTTTGACTGGGTTACTCCAGCACATATATATTTTTTAAACCACTCCAATGTGACTTTTGCTGTATGCTTTGGGTCACTGTCCTGCTGGAATATAAATGTTCCTCCAAGATTTGTCTATATCTTGTGCTATCCATTTTGCCCTCTTTTTTTTTTTTGCCTGAAGCAGAGAAGCATCTCTATAGCATTAGGCTGCCGGCACCATGTTTCACAGTAGGGATTTTCTTTGGGTGATGTGCAGTGTTAGGCTTGCGCTAAACGTAGCGTCTAACATTGAGGCTAAAAATTAAATCTTATGGGGCCTCCTGGGTGGTCTAGTGGTTACAACGTTCAACACTGTCAACTGCGATCGGGGTTCGATTCCACCAGCCGCGCCAGAGTCGGCTCTGGCTGGGAGTGCCACCGGGGGCGGCAATTGGCTGTCTGCCCCAGGGAGGGGGGAGGGAAGCCAACAGGAAGTTTGCTGTGCACAGAAATGGCTCTGTAGTACCGGGAATTACGGTATCTTGGAGGGGGGCCGAGTGCCACCGGGGCGGCAATTGGCTGTCTGCCCCAGGGAGGGGGGAGGGAAGCCAACAGGAAGTTTGCTGTGCACAGAAATGGCTCTGTAGTACCGGAATTACGGTCTACAGCCTGGCGAATCTTGGAGGAGACGATACTTCGGCTTTGTCACTACTGGTCACAGGGCTACGGCAGCGAACCCACGATACGAGGGGGGATTGACATGAAAAATAGAGGGTGTAATTGGCTACTAAATTGGGAGAAAATGGGATAAAATCAGAAACAAAAACAAACCAAAAAATTAAATCTTTGTCTCATCAGACCATACAATCTTCCTCCACTTGGTTTGAGAGTCTCCCACATGCGTTCTAGCAAACTCTAGGTGAGATTTCATGTGAGTTTTCTTCAACAATGGTTTTCTTTTTGTCATCTTCCTATAAAGCACAGATTTGTGAAGCACCTGGGCTATTGTTGTCCCATGAACAATTTCTCCCATCTCTGCCATAGAAGACTGTAACTCCGTCAGAGTTGCTATAGGCCTCTTGGTGGCCTCCCTAACAAGTGCCCTTCTCAGACAGATGCTCAGTTTTGGAGGACAGCTTGTTCTAGGCAAATTTGCAGTTGTGCCATAGTCTCTCCATTTCTTTATGATGGATGTAACGGTGCTCCGGGGATGTTCAAAGTTTGCACACCAAACTTAAAAGCTTATATCACACACCACAATTTCAGGGTTCTACCTATGAGCTGGAAATTATGGATCATGGAGAAAATAATCTATATATAGAGTGTCAGACCTAGGGGTTGGGCAACACTCACGGACCTTGCAGAGGGCGTAGGCAGGTTAAATAACCCGGAGGAGGCAGTATTATAAACAAAATGACACTTTATTAACTGAATCTTGACAACACAAAACAAAGGGCGGGGTATTCGGGGAATCCAAAACAACAAAGTCCACAATCCTACTTGTCGTCGTTATCCATAATCCAGTATCCAAGTCCAGTTCCGTTTCGCAATCCAGGTCAGTAGTCGGTACACAAAGGGGGGTCCTCAAACAATCCGGGTCAAACACAATAAACAATCCAAAACACTTTTCTCTCACTCTCAATAACACTTTCTCTCTCCACAACACTCTCCACAACAGCCACCCTACTCCCTCTTAGTGTGACATGTACAAGTCCTTTATCAGTGGTCCCCAACCTCGGTCCTGGGGGCCCACTGTATGTGCTGGTTTTCGTTCCAACCATAATTGTAGCCTCTCTATTGTAACTAGCTGTTAATTGTTCTTAATTAGACACTTTTAATTTATATTAAAGCATGATTTCACACTGTTAACACCATATGTCAGAAATAGCTATGCATGCCATGAACAATAAACGTCCCATGTTCACATCCCAGGACATTTAATCAGTCACTATTGCCCTCATTTTCTGTAACGCACTGTATGACACATGATTCCTTTACAAAGAGGGTACATATTTTAATTGATTCAATTGTAGACAGGTGAAATCAGTGGGGGCCTTATTTTTTAAAGTGAACAGGTGGTCACAGAAACCATTTGTGGAAAATGAAGAATTCAATGACAAAGCGGTGGCCATTTCCTCGTCCTGCCACTTGGGATGCCGCAATATTTATTAAACAGATTAAAGTGGAGGTTACCATGGTATGATTGGCCTTGTCACTTGGTAGCAATGTTCTTGAGCATATTGTGCCTCTCCAAATATCAGATCAACCTCCCCCCCACCAAAACACTTAAAGTGTGACCTGTTGATGGCTCGAGGCAGATTTTGGTGGAGTTCTACAGCATTCCTTTCCTATTCTCTTGGAAGGTCTGGTTCAAGCTCACACCCCAACTGCATGTGTTTGCATTTGGAGAGAGACAAACTTGGTTTGGCATAATTTTCTTCCATTTCATCTCTTTTGTGATTGTTTCATGTCAATTTTATGTCTAGGATTTAGTATTTGTTAAGGTAGGTGAAACTACATCTGGAGATTGGACATTGAATATTTTTATTTTTGTCTATGTTGTCTAACTTAATAAACCAGCAGCTAATTTTTATTGAATTGTGAGTTGTATATTTTGATGAAGGTTGATCCACCAGATTGCACTGCTTTTCAAAGAATTCTGTGATTTATTTGATAATTGGTATCCTGTGTAGTAATTTGTATTTTAAATCAAATAAATATATTTTACATGTAGGATAAGTGAGGGGTTTTAACACGTAATACCACTTGTGTTCTGTATTCAGAGTGGTGAACTTTAAACAAAGGCATTTGACTGTTAAAGCTACGGGATTCTGGGAATAGACCATTTTTATTCAAACTTCACTGTTCCGACAGGTGAATACTTATGCAATCAAATATTGGCTTTTTTATTTATAATTAATTATGAAAAAGCTTTGGAGTTATTTGACATTATATAGTATTTTGTGTTTGTGTCTGTCCTTGTCAAGGCATCATTTTGTTTTTGTAGTAGTCTGCATTTCACACCTGTAGCAGAGGTTAATGCTGATGGAACTTTATAGTGTTTCTGAATAACCCTGTTTTTCAGGTGCAGCAGAGGAATAAGATGGCTGTAAATATCCCAGGCCTGATAGCTGTGGTTGTGTTTTATGGAATAATTTTGGCCACTGGAATATGGGCATCGCGAAAGACCAAGCAGGAGGAGAAGAGAAGCACTGGAACCAAGACAGAAGTCGCCCTGATCGCTGGTCGAAACATAAACCTCATTGTGGGAATTTTCACAATGACTGGTGAGTATGCTTTTCTTCTCATGTGTTCCTCTGAAAACAATATATTTGGTTGTTGATTCAAAGAGAATGTTTGATTGAATCCTCAGCAGTTTGCCCAGTGGTGAGTACATTGTTTGAAGTAGACCAACATAGTTACAGTTAGGGGCCCAGATTATCAGTCGTCCTATCGTCTCAGTCTCAGACGACTGCGAATTTAGGATTTTATTATTTTTTAAATGAGCTAACTGGAACTATTTCTGTTTTACGCTCACATCGTAATAAACACGTCTTGCACGGATATTCAAAAATATTTCCGAAGTTCCAAATGGGAAAAGCGGCACATTGTCACTCGCATGCAGTCTGTGCTCACCGCGTTTGTTGTTGTTGCTATGCCAGACTCTGCAGCAGTCACATAGAGACCATGGCTTGTCTGGGAGGAGGAAGGGATAATGAGATGTAGTTGGTGCATTCAAGCTAAAGAAGTAGACAGAAAAATAGGCACCAAAAATATACACTGTATTCAAAATAAAGCATTTGAAAATATTTGACGTACACAGCCTTCTTTGTTGCTCACCCACAGTGCTCGCAGTAGGACAAGTAACTTTTAGGAAGGACAAGTATCGTTTCTAAGACAAATGTGACTTTTACCCTAAAAGTGAAAATTAAAAGAACCGTCGTGCCGCTGATTTGAAGTCGAACACCATCCAGAAAGATTTATTGGTATTTCTGGGCCGGGTTAGTAGTGTGTTTTTTTTCTTCAATCATCGGAGTCTTTTGTACATCCCGAAACAGAATTAAGGATTGCCAAGAACTATCATGTAAAATGGCTCTCAGTTCAATAGCAAGTGACTCCTCCAAAGTCACACATACCTCAAAACACTTGACAGAGACAATGAAGTGGATTCAGTAGATCTTTGAATGCGTTCAACATTTAGGTTCTGGGAAGCTCTGTTCCCATTCTAATTCCGTTTGGAATTATTTTACAGCATGTCATTGGCTTAAGAATGCCACCAGCATAAACACACTATTTATATTGTTTATTAATCATTTTAACTTAAACTTGAGTTTCATAATGTACCAGTGTCTTGTGTCCTGGGGCATGGACATCTGTCGGATACTGTGAGAGCCCTTCATGAAACTCAAGATACAAGATACTGTATCGCTGTCATTGGCCAAATTGAAAAGTTAAATGGAGAAAGTTTTATTTATTAAGTGTGTATGTGTGTGAGTGTGTGTGTGTGTGTGTGTGTGAGGAACACACCCACTACATTATTTAAGAATTACAGTTCAGTGGAATCTGGGCACCCGATATTACAGAAGTTCCTTGGAACTCACAGCGCTTGTTTTTATCGGACTGGGAAAATCCGTGGCCGCCCCCTCCTGAACTGTGAAATCTGCACGTGAACGCAAATTGCACGTCCAGGAGAGAGAGAATCTGGCGAATCCCACCGGCACTGTAACTGCTGCCTGTCTGCAGGCCTGAGCAAGCTGTACTGGGCAGTCCCCGGGGGGAGGAAACAGGGAGGCAGGGGGGGATATTAACGGCTGGATATTATTTTTTAAAATATATTTCTTCTGATCGTGTGCCTGTCATATGCAATTTCTTTGGAAATGAAAGACTTGTGTAATGACTCCCAAATTCTGTGAGTTACGACATACAATCCAACGCCACAATTATTGAGACTTTCAATTTAGGCTGGAATTGTCCTAACCCCAGTAGGACATGATCATCTTTATAATTTCCTGTTCATAATAGCTGCCAGTTGTTTACTTTGTTCACTACATAGTAAAGGGAAACTTAAAATGATCTAAAGTGATTTTTAGGCCAGATTTGTTTTGCAGACAAGCATGCTGTGACCTCTTAAGTATGAAAAGTGAGGAAAGGTTTGACTAACTGTGGCACAAGGCAGCTGGGGTCAAACCACACACAGCAGCTACATGTCCAAAAACAACGATACAACAGGCTGCCCTGACAGAGGACAAGACAAACCGAGCCTGCGATACTTTCAAAGGACATCCTTTTTTTCTACCTCGTCCTCTCGTCTATGTTACCTGACTATCCTGACAGGGAGTGATCTAATCATTTAATAAAACAAACAAAGAAGGAAACATGGCCTATTCTTGTTCACCTCTTTCGTCAGAGGTTCAACCCTTTTTTTTAAGTGTGTTGGAAGTGAGCGAACACCCGTTTTGAAGCACGCTTCTGGAGCACGGTGTACTGAAATGTACTGACTCGCCTGCACGTTAATGTCATTCTTTGAAACTGGCCTGCCAGGCAAAAATAATTGGGGATCGCTATAGTAGTATTAGCAGTGGTAGCAGTAGTCGTAATTGTGTTCTTGTAGAACAGTAGGCTACTGTTCTTATAAAAAGATGTGTGTGTGTGTGTGTGTGTGTGTGTGTGTGTGTGTTTTGGGGTCCTTTCAGCTACGTGGGTCGGAGGAGGTTACATCCTGGGGACAGCTGCAGCTGTCTATAATCCTACAAAGGGCTTGGTTTGGGCTTTAATGCCCGTGGAAAGTCTACTTGTTTTTGTTGCAGGTAGGTGTACGTTTATTCTAATAGCCTGCCGTCGGTATCACTTAACTGTAAAAATACGTTTCACATTTTATGAACAGAATTTAACTGATGAAGAGGGCAATAGTGGAAATGTTTAATGTTTAATGCACACTTCTTTGAGAATTTGATTTGTTCATATTTTGCTTTATATAATATATCGTTTTTCCACCTTTATTTACACATTTTACTTCCAACTTCCAAGTGATTTTTTCCCCCTCAATTTCTGAACATTAAAAATGAAAATGAAAAACTAGAATAACTTGGATTGATCTACACCCCGCTTATCATACCAATTGTAAACTCCCTCGGGGTAACCAATCACCTTCCAGATCACACGCTAAGCTAATTGGCCTCCACCTGTGTTCAATCGTAGTGATTCTGATTACTTCAGAATAAAATCAGCTGTTCCTACAGGATTCCACTGTTGGTAGTGCATTTCAGAGTAAAGAATCCACCATGAGCAACAAGGAGCTTTCAAAAGAACTCTGGAATTAAGTTGTGAATTGATGTTCAGAAATGGAGAAGACATTTTTCCACTTGTAGTTGTAGGGTAAAGTGTGTAAATAAAGATGTAAAAAAGTCTGATTTAATGTTTTAATTTCAGGCTGTAAGGCAACAAAAGGTGATTTTTTGTGACTTAAAAAGAGCACTGTATGTATGTATGTATATATATATAAACACATATATAAGGGCTGTTGTTTCAGCACTGTATATTTTCTCTCCCTCACCCTCTCCCTCTCCTTCCTTTAGCTGGTATTTTCATTGCCAAGCCAATGAGGGAAAAGGAATATGTAACTATGTTGGATCCCTTCCAGCTGAAATATGGGCACACTTTCACCTGTGCTCTTCTGATTCCTGCATTAATTGGTGATGTGCTGTGGGTGGCATGCATCATGGCGAGTCTAGGTAAACCATGACTATTCTGAGTTGTTTTTTTTTATTTTACTTTGTGGGTCGTATGTGACTTGATCAGACTTGCCTTCTTTAGCGTGCAACAATGTAAAGGCAACAGGTCTCGAAGGAGAGGTACAAAGTAATATATGGATTGGACTTGAATGGGTCCTCAAATACAAATTAATTTATTTGTGGGGTTTTTCAAGGGCATTTCTTTTTTTTTGCTATTGATTGTCAATGTTTAAAATTGTTGGCTACTGTAATAAGTTAATACAGAAAAAACAGGGGGTAGACAAAATAATGGAAACACCAAGCAATATATGAATGTTTAGGGACTCAAAAGGGGTTGGGCAACCCTTTGCCTTCAAAACAGCTTCATTCCAGCTTGTAATGCTGTCATATAGGTGTTGAACTGTTTCTAGAGGGATACTGAACCATTCTTCAAGAAGGAAAGCCTCCAGTTCTATGAGAGATGGAAATCCACTCCGTACTTTACGTTCCAGAACTTCCCATAAAGGTTCAGTAACGTTTAGATCTGGTGATTGGGGAGGCCATGGAAGGTGTTTGACTTCACCCTGGTGTTCATGAAACCACTCTTGAATCCGTTTAGCACTGTGTATGGGGGCTTTATTGTCTTGGAATATGGAAACATGTTGAGGTAACAATGTTTGCACCACAAGGTTCAGCCTAAAATGGCTGAGTACCATGCAGAGTAATAATCTGACCCATTGACTCCCAACGATAAGCCTGCCAACACCATAACTGATCCACCACCCTGTTTAACATTTGGGAACAGGCAATATGAGTTGGAGGCTTCCTTTGGCTTTCTCCAAACATAAACCCATCCAGATTTAGGAAAAAGAGTAAAAGACGACTCATCAGACCATATTACTTTCTTCCACTGCTCAGAAGTCCAGGTTTTGTGCTCATTAAACCAAGCTATGCGTTGTTGTGCATTGGTCTTGGTTATGGCCAGCGGTGGAATGGCAGCCCTACCTGATAAATATCAGCTTTGAAGCTCACAGTGTACAGTTTTTGTTGAGACTGGGTCACGGAGGTGTACATTCAGTTCTGTGGTTATTTTTTATGCTGTTGTTTTGTGGTTTTTAGCAACTATCCTATTAAGTGTCCGTCTATCCCTGTTGGTGAGCTTCAACTTGCAACCACTGTTCCTCTGTCCTGATGCAGTTTTTCCTTGTTTGACATATGCAGTCATGATTTTCCACACTGCATTCCCCCATCATGCACTAAATCATGTCTGTGACTGATGCACCTGCACCAACTATTTGACCTCTTTCAAAATCTGTTAGATCCCTCACATTGCTTTAGAAACTCACAATATTAAAGTGTTGATTTTAAAATGATAGCAGAAACGTATGTCAAAATATGACTCCTTTCCCCCATTTAGGTGTTTCCATTATTTTGTCCACCCCTTGTATATTGGCTGAATCTGAGCTACTCAGTGCATAAGGGTGTGGTAATGCACCTCAACTAAATGCATTCCTGAGAGCAAATTATTGCTTACCCATGAATAATATGTCTGGAATACCATAGTCCTATAAGTAGATGTATAGATCAATAAATAAAACATTCCAACATTAATGGAGCAAGACTTCTCTTGAAAACACTTCTGAAAAAATCTGTTAAACAATCACCTTACAGGAAAAAAATAATTCTAGTTCACATTTTACTTTAAATATAATGACAGTCATCAATGTCTCTCTTGCAATGTGCAATACCGTTTGGTGCTATAACTTTGAGAAGGGGGCTGACTGATGTTTTGCAGCTTTCGACTGGTGGTTTAGAACACCATTTTTTTTCTCCCCAGAAAAACTGTACACATATAATTGATTGAATTCCTCTTCAGGCCTGTAGCATCCTAATGTGGATAAACTGAGTTTACTGTATAGTTTTAGGGGGAAAAATGGCATACCACAATCTGAAACTTTCAATTGAACAGAATCAAACTTTTGATGCACAGTGTTTGTATTCCAGGAGGAACCATGAGTGTGATTCTGGATTTATCATCTTTCTACTCAATCTGCATCTCCGGTACTGTGGCGATAATCTACACGCTTCTTGGAGGAATGTTTTCTGTAGCCTACACTGATGTCATACAACTGGTGTTCATCTTTATTAGTTTGGTAAGCTACTGAATATTGTATTTCCAACAAAAGCAGACCTACGCAATTCTTGGTCAAAATACGCATGTACGCAAATGTCCGCTGAAACTACGCCAAAAAAGAAAAAATTCCGAGGGGCGCAAAATTTAATAAAACGTAAAAAAAAAAACCCTTTTTTGCACCACGGACCGGTTCCGAGGGGCGCAATTATTTCCTCGCGCACCCCCCGTGCAGCTATTTTAATGCAGCTAAATAAATGATCTGGTCTCAGCTATTTTTCGCGTAGCACCCCCGTCGACAGAACATGGGGCGCCGTTACGTGCCTCGCACCGGGTGCTGGCAACCCACGCTACGCCACTGGTCGCCCCCAATGTTCAAACGAAACCTACGCCGCTGGTTGTACTCAAAAAAAATTCCCAAGGTTGACAGGTCTGCAAAAGAATGACATGAATCACATCTTCACATCCAGGTATAATTGATGGTAGGCTATGAAGGCCTTTTAATACCGTGCCAAATAAATGGGCAGTATTGTATGAATATGTCCAGATAAGAGCTGTTGCTGAAGCAATACATTACAGAAATTATGAAACAACGTACCAGTGCAGTTTTGCTTTCAGATTTTACAGCATGCATTGTTGCAATTGCTTTAAAAATGTTATGTCCATTCAATATTAAAAGTGTTTGCATGGCTTTTTTAAGTATCAAAATAATGTACAGTGCTTCGCAAAAGTACTCAGACCCTTGGAAAGTTTTCAAATGTTGCTGGATTACAAATGATACGTTCACATTTTTTTGCATTTAATATTTTTTTCTTCAAAACTGACACAAGAATATATTTTCACAAAAATGTATGAAATTAATCTCAGCATTGCAAGAATGCCATGAACAACTTGCTTTTGTGTTTTGTGTGTAACCAGTGGCTGTGTGTTCCATTCCTGATGCTGAATCCAACATCCACTGACATCACGCTCACTGCTTTCAACGGAACCCTTCAAGCTCCTTGGGTGGGAACAGTGGAGCTAGGGGATGTGGGGTTGTGGCTCGATGATTTTCTGGTTTTGGTGAGTGCAGATGGCTCAAAAGAATCCAAAATTCAGTCAAATAAGATATGCATACATGAGATATGCAAGGTACTTAACCTGAATTGCTTCAGTAAATACCCAGCTGTATAAATGGACTGTAAAGAAATGTAAACTGTAAGTCACTCTGGATAGGAGCGTCTGCTAAATTCCTGTAAATAATTTTTACGCTATGGAAATAATTTTTGTATTATATTCCAATTTTTTTTGTCCTCTCCCGCCACCTAGTGGACAAAAAGAGACTTCACTAGTGCTTCCTAGGACATAATATTCAGATCAAATTCCATGGATTACAAAAACCCATAACAATGATGCAGTTCTTTGATGATGAACTTATTTACATTTAAAAAAAGCACTGTGAAAGCAAGCAAAGGAAAAACTGAATATACTCCAAAACATATCCCATTTAGATGTACGTAAGTAATGATTGCTATACAGACAATGAATATATGAATAAAAAGACATTGAAGAGCTATAAATTAAACAATGACCAATCAATGTGACAATAAGTATAAAGCATGGCAGTTTCCAAAATGTGAAAGTCATATGAGCATCATATGAGGAGAAATGGTTTGAAACAGAATGATGCGCGTGTGCCACATGCAAGATGGCCGCCGATTCATGTGACCTGCCATGCTTTGTGTTGCTCATGGAAAGGGAGTAATAGTTTGAACCTTTTTGAACCAGAGCTCAAAGCTTATAAAAGCATTGGGTCAAGCAGAATGTAAAAAAAATCATCTAAAATGCTAAATGGCGAACGTGGCAACCAGACCTTATGCTCCACCGATTATTCCAGGTCGCAATTACTGTACCCCTATACATTTTGTCAAAGCATGTATAGTTTCAAATCCCTGCAACGTGTGTCATGGGAGGCTTACATGTACCAGCGATATATGGAAAAAGACCATTTTTACCTTTAACCTCAGTTACTTATGAGCATTATTTTGCTGCACCACTATGAACATTGAAATATTTGTCAGTTGCAAATGACTACTTAAATCAGTACAGTCCTGCTTGAACATGTTTAGCTCTGAGGTGTTTATCTTTCAAATGTAATTTAATTGAATTTTCTAAGAGAGGCCTGAGCACAGGGTCAGCCACAGTACAGCACCTTGCTCAAGGGCACTTTGGCAGTGCCCCAGGAAGTGAACTAGCATCCCTCTGGTTTCCAGTTCATTGTTTTTTCATTTGGCCTTCCTGGGATTCAAACCAGCAACCCTCCACTTGTCAGCCTGTGTGGCTAACCACTGAGCCACTGCCACCCCAGGACAGGGACACCATGACGTTTTTGCAATGAACATAATGTAGGCTAGCCCTTCAACCTTTTCTTAAATTGATGTAGCCAATGTATAATATAGACTAATTTAAGTTGATGAGAAAATCATACTAAGGCTAAGCCTCCTAAATTCTAGATGCAATTTGTTATTGGTTCATATCTAAAACAAATCTTGATAGAAAGCTCAACAAAATTCAAAGCATAAAAACATGTTTTCCACACTACAAAAAGGTACAATAAGCTCTCTCACTATGAACCAGACTATTGAACCTGCCCGTACTATGAGTGCACGCTGCGCTAAATGCTTGCTCTCACTGGACAGTTCCGTGTGATCTGATCTCTCAAAGTTTATGTAGCAAGGTGGCAGGGGTGGCCACCATGCCAGGCCAGGGGCCTGTGTCATGACGCAGGATTAGTGGGTTAGCGACTTAACTTTGGGCTTAACCCTGGGTTTTCAGTCTCACGACTGTGGCTCACTTTTAACCAGGTTGTATCGCCATGGTAACTTATGCTACGAACCTAACCTGCTCCGGAGAAAGTTAAGTTCAGGTTAACGGATCAAATCCTATAAAAAGCATGCCCCCTCACCAATCATCTCTCTGGAAAATGGCCTCACCAATCCTAGAGAATTGCTTAATCGTAAAAAAGAAAATCTGAGATACAGATTCTCCGTGGAGGGAATATTCTATGTTTGCAAGCTTATAGAGCCGCATGTCACAGATGCCACTCGTCGAAGCCATGCGATCACTGTGCAGCAAACTGTATGTATTGCCCTACATTTTCTAGCCACTGTCACATATACGTATTCCATTGGTGATGCGAGAACCTGAGAAAACATACAGTTTTTATAGTTATATGTATGAAAAAATGAATCAAATTTACTGTTGCATATTAAGTGTGGTGTAATTTTCTCATATGAAGTTATTGTTGCAATGGATTACATTCACATTCCCATCACCCGCAGCCCTGGGTGAGCCACAGTCATGTGACCAAAAACCCAGGGTTAAGCACAAAGCTAGCTTGTTAACCCACCAATCCTGCTTCGTGAAACGGTGCTCTGGATCTGTTCATGTTGCATGCAATTGGCTGTGTTACAAACGCCGCCCCTTTTGTGTGCATGCACTCATACCTCAATCGGAAAAAACAGGGTTGAGAGAGTTAGTTGATAACCACTGTCGCCAGACAGGTTAGTCGCAATTGCCTTTGCTAGGCTTTGTGTAGCCAGCTAACACAAAGATACCCTGACTATGTTGAACTTCCTTTGGTGATTGGACAGGAAACAAACCAAAAACACAGAGCTCAAATAGGCCAATGGCCAGTTTATTCTCTTAATCCTTTTACAAAAAAGTAAAACAAAACATGAAAACAAAGTTAAATCAAAAACTATTCATTTGAGGGTTAACAGTAACAAAAACCAGCACCTCTTCCTGCATGCCCCCAAAAACTCTCCCTCAGGTATGGCAGGCTGTACTTTTATGAAGGCCTAACAAAGGCAATGGATTGATTGCTCATTAGCCTTAGGTGAGCCTGCCTGTAGGTGAGGCCGCTGCTGTCCAAAGTCCTGTAGTGCTCCCGCAAGCTAAATATTGCATTGCAAGCAAATTAACCTATATCTGCCGAACTACGGGATATTCCGCAGACTGTGCAAATGCTACAGTCGCTGTCCTGAGGAAAATCCCATATCTTAAATTCAATGAAATTGAAATGCGTGTTGAGGTGTAGCGTCCTAATATTATATCATTATATAACAAACACATAGGGGGTGTAGATTTCGCTGACAAAACAATTGCCTGTTACAAGAGACAAACGAAGTCACTAAAGTTGTACTATAAAATACGTTGGTACATGTTTGACATTGCTATCCTAAATGCTTGCATTGTTTACAATAAAGCTCATTATACAAAGATGAAATTGCGCGATTTCAGACAGTCTCTATCAACAAACTTGATAGGTATAAGCTACAGGAAAGCAGTAGGATCCCAACAGGATCCCAACAGACACGACAAACAAAAGGCACGCAAAAAATTTAAACTAATAACAAAATGAAGAATGAGATTAACTTGTGACATTACAGAGAATGATACGAACTCAATTAATTGAAATACAATTCTTCACGTCAATGTAAATGTAGATGTGACAAATACATGTAAGATTGTAAAAAATGATCTGTACATAATTTACACACATTTTGTATGTAATAACACTAATTTGTTAAAACATTGATATTGATAAGACATACCATGTATCTCCACAAATTATGTATTATTATAAATTATGTACAAATACATATTTTCTAATGTTCATAATTTGTATATGATGTTTTTCAATTGCAACTTTTGTGATTGGGCATAACACATCGCTTTATTTTGTACATCAAAATAAAGATCATTTCATGCTCTTTCCAGTGATACCTATTGTTTCTCTTTCCATTTCCAAGAGGGAAGTGTTAGACTGAAGGTTGGCTGAGTGTGAATGGGTGTGTTATGTGGCTAGGCACACACCATGTTTACACAGAATAATGCATTAGGCGGATATGGGTTAAAGTCATGATAATAATATTTTTTGTCAGGTAGAATGATCTTTGTCTAATCAGACTGAGTCTGCAAAGGGGTCTGATCCTATTGCATAGTTTAGAATGGACCTTATCAAATGGACACCTCACTTGTGAGACATGATATTGGAATTGATCATGCCAGAGTAAAAAAATGAAAGACCAGCACCAATTCATTTATGTGCTAAAAGTCTTCCTCCAGGCATGACAGGCTCTGCTTTTACAGAAGGCCTAATACAGGCAATAAGCAACTGAGCTGATTACCGATGCCTGTGTGTGTGTGAGGCCACTGCTGTCCAAGGTCCTGCAAGCTCCCAGCTTTGGGAGGGAACACCACACTGATAGCAGCCAAAGAGGAGTAGCAGCCCTCTCTTCTCCTCCCTCCACAGGAGGATTTCCATGTTAAAAGGTAAAATATTGTGAGAGTACTATGACTGCAGTTCCCTAGTAACATAGTCAAGGAACTAGCTATCCAGTAACGGAGATATTTACACAGCAGGTTAGGTTTGCTAGCTAGCTTGGGCGAGTGAAGTGTGCTCATCATGAATCTTTATAAGGTAACGTTAAGGTCTTTTGGTTAGTTAACAATCTATTTGCAGCTTTCAACCTATCTAGTCCGATAGCCAGTATTTAATTAAAGCTGCAACAAATTATCATGGTTGATTAAGGTTGTCATCTTTGGAAGCTAAATAGCTAATGTTAGCTGGTTGGGTTAGTATGGTAAGCTGTTGGGAATGGAGTTCACACAACATGACATCAGCCAGCAGCAGCTTGGTCATCATTACTATGCTACACTAGTTAACAAGGAGCTAACAGGCTAATTGTTAAATACCTTCTGAAATATTTGTCATTTTATCAGAAATCTATCAAAAGCACAAGCTGGATACACAAGCATAACCGAAGGTATGTGTGAAATCTGGTATACATTAAATATTTTGGTTAAAATATACAGTGCGGGCCTCCCGCGTGGTCCAGTGGTTACAACGTCCGACGCTGGCCACGGAGACCGGGGTTCAATTCCCCGTCTCGCCAAGTGTCGGCTCTGGCCGGGAGTGCCACCAGGGGGCGGCGATTGGCTGTCCGCCCCAGGGAGGGGGAGGGGAGCCGTGGCGTTCGCTGCGTATAGTGGCCCTGTAGTACCGGGTTACGGTCGACGGCCTGCGGGTGCCGTCTCGTAAGAGGCGTCACTTCGCTTCGTCACTACCGGTCACAGGACTACGGCAGCGAACTCACATTACTAGGGGGGGATTGACGTAAAGATAGCGGGTCTAATTGGCTACCAAATTGGGAGAAAATGGGATAAAATCAGAAACAAATAAAAAAATATATATATATATACAGTGCATCCGGAAAGTATTCACAGCGCTTCACTTTTTCCACATTTTGTTCTGTTACAGCCAAAATGGATTAAAAAATTTTTTTCTCAGAATTCTACACACAATACCCCATAATGACAAAGTGAAAAAAGTTTTTTATACATTTTTGCAAATGTATTAAAAATAAAAAACGAAAATATCACATGACACTCAAAATTGAGCTCAGGTGCATCCTGTTTCCACTGATCATCCTTGAGATGTTTCTAGAACTTCATTGGAGTCCACCTGTGGTAAATTCAATTGATTGGACATGATTTGGAAAGGCACACACCTGTCTATGTAAGGTCCCACAGTTGACAGTGCATGTCAGAGTAAAAACCAAGCCATGAAGTCCTTGGAACTCTCCATAGACCTCCGAGATAGAATTGTGTTGAGGCATAGATCTGGGGAAGGGTATAAAAACATTGCTAAAGCATTGAAAGCACCCAGGAGAACAGTGGGCTCCATCATTGTGAAATGGAATAAGTTTGGAACCACCACAACTCTTCTTAGAGCTGGCCGTCTGGCCAAACTAAGTAACTGGGCAAGAAGGGACATGGTCAGGGAGGTGACCAAGAACCCAATGGCCACTCTAAGAGAGTTCCTCTGCAGCGATGGGAGAACCTGGTAGAAGGACAAACATCTCTGCAGCACTCCATCAATCAGACCTTTATGGTAGTGGCTAGATGGAAGCTACTTCTGAGTGAAAGGCATATGAGAGCCCACCTGGAGTTTGCCAAATGGTACTTAAAGGACTCTAAGAGCATCAGGAAAAAGATTATCCGGTCTGATGAGACACAAATTGAACTTTTTGGCCTGAATGCCAAGTGTTACCATAAAGGTCTGATTGATGGAGTGAAGGCCAAGTCCAGTAGTAAACAGGTCAGAGATGTGCCTCCGACGCAATGGCTACACCACATAACTGGTGGACTGTGTAGGAAAAGAAGCAGCAGGTGGTGAGAAGAGGATGTTGTGGCAATGACATGGGCCTATAAATACAATTTATTTGAGAAAAATCAAAAATCAGGGATATGGGAGGTAGTGGCTCAGTAGTTAGCAGCACGGGCTGGCAAGTAGAGGGTTGGAGGTTAAAATCCCAGGAAAGCCAAATGAAAAAACTATGAACTGGAAACTGGAGGGATGCTAGTTCACTTCCTGGCACTGAACCCCTAACTGCTCCAGAGGCGCTGTACTATGGCTGATCCTGCACTCAGACCTCTCTTAGGAGAGGTATGCAAAAAGACACATCCTTATGTGTGAAATGGTAATAAAGAATATTCTATTCTATTCTATTCTATTCTATTCTATATGATGTACGATCTAAGAGGTTGATCCAAAGTAGGATTCCAGCATGTGCTGAATTTTTAGCCAAGAATCATTTGCCAACTTACTGTAAACTTCAAGGGCAATTAAATTGGGGCTGAAATGATGTTCATGCTAGGCGTAAGTGTCAGCCATATGTTCATTTGTTTTTTTGTTTGTTTTTTTGTCAGAGTCTAGGGGGTCTGGCCTATCAAGCCGTACATCAGAGGATTCTGTCGGCAGCGTCGTCCAAACAGGCCCAGGTCACGTGCTTTGCTGCAGCAGGTTTTTCGTTCCTCATGGGCATACCTTCAGTGCTTGTTGGAGCAGTGGCTGCATCAACAGGTGAGAACCCCCCCCACCCCTATTATTCCCAGGCACGAGACCGCAGCAACAGATAATAAGATTCCTGAATCTGAATTTTCAGGAGAAATTAAGGGACAGAACACATTTATTGGTTGTCGTTATCTCGCTCCTCATTGTCTTTACTAAAAGTATAAATTTTTTCTCCAAAAGTGTCTATTTGCTCTTGTTTCTCAAAAATGATCCACGGTCACAGAAGTCACATTTCCCATAGTACTAATGTCCCATATAATTTACAAGCATCATGTCTAGCACCATTACTAGTTTAAAAAAAAAAATTGTTTCTGATTTTATCCCCATTTTGGTAGCCAATTAGACCCACTATTTTGTTTTAAAGGTCAATCCCCACCCCCCAGTAATGTGAGTTCGCTGCCGTAGTCCTGCGACTGGTAGTGACAAAGGCAAAGTAATGCCTCCTCCAAGACGGCACTCGCCAAGCCGTCGACCGTAACCCGGTACTACAGGGCCACTTTTATGCGCAGCAAACGTCATGTCGGCTTCCCTCCCCCCTCCCTGGGGCGGATAGCCAATCGCCACCCCTGGTGACACTCCCGGCCAGAGACGACTCTGGCGGGACGGGGAATTGAACCCGTGGCCAGCATCGGACGTTGTAACCACTGGGTCACGCGGGAGGCCTAAATGTTTGGTAGTTCAACTTTGTTAATCCCATAATAAGACTTCCATAATATTTGGCTGATCAGATCTGACCGTTCAAGGTTGAAACATAAATATTCACATAAAAACTATCTAGATGGATCGACAACACACAAAGGAAAGGAAGTAGAAAATCAAGGAGCCTAATTTAGATTTTTTGGAGTGTAATATCCATTTAAATTCATTTCTTAATTAATTTAAAATGATTAACCATATTTTTTTTCCCCCAGACTGGAACATGACCAGTTATGGTTCTCCCTCCCCGTATGACCGTGGTGAATTTGGTAAAATTCTCCCGATCGCCCTGCAACACCTCACTCCCAACTATATCTCCATCATGGGAATTGGGGCTGTAGCAGCAGCAGTGATGTCATCCATGGACTCCTGTCTCCTCTCCTCTGCTTCCTTATTTACAAATAACATGTACAAGGCTTTAATCAGAAAGCAGGTGAGTCCTTCGGGAACATCTAGAATTGATCTACACTTTACCGCAAGAGCAGCAGTCTATGAATGATAGTCTATGAGGCGTTTTTTGTTGTTGTTTTTTAATTTTTTTTTGATTTTTTCCCTGTTTTTCTCCCAATTTGGTAGCCAATTATACCCTCCATTTCTTTTTATTTGCCCTCCCCCATTAACCTGCCTCATTTCACTACGAGGCAAGCTAATTCCCCAAGGCTGGCAATGATCCACCTCCTCCGAGACGGAACTTGCCCACCTACTAACTAGGTTCACCCTTTGCACTTCTCGGCGAGCTTGTGCCCGCTCACCTTCCCCCTTCCCCCGAGGGCGGACAGCCAATTGTTGACCCCAATCGGGGCTCCCGGGTTTTGAACCGCGGCTGCAGTAGGCAACTTGCATCCGGGGTGGATGCCTTCACCGTTACGCCACCCGATGCCCCATGAGGCCATTTTTATGCCCAGGATACTATATACATTTTTGAAAAGGCATATGATGCTTCCCATTCCAAGGCCTATGTCACATTTCCAAGCAAAGCACCTGAATTTCCCCCTGTGTGTTTCTCTGCTTTAGGCTTCTGACAGGGAGGTGCAGTGGGTGATCAAGACCTCTGTATTGGTGTTCGGACTGATTGGAATGGGGCTGGCTTTCCTGGGGAACAATGTGCTGGCCTTCTGGATTGTCAGCACTGACTTAATCTACGCCGTGGTTCTGCCTCAGTTAATCTGCGTCCTGTTCTTCCCCCTTGGCAACGTTTACGGCGCTGTTGGAGGCTACATCCTGGGAGCGTTGCTGAGACTGCTGAGTGGGGAGCCTCTGCTCCACCTCCCCCCTGCCATCCACTTCCCCGGCTGCAGGCTGATCGATGGTGTCTATGTCCAGCATTTCCCCTGCCGAACGCTGGCGATGCTGCTGTCTCTGTGCGCCATCGTTCTGATCTCATACATGACATCCCTGCTGTTTGAAAAAGGCCTTCTGCCAAAGAGGTGGGATGTACTGCAGGTCAGGACTCATAGTGCACCCAGTGGCAGTGCTGATGGGAAGGGTAATGCTGATGACAGCCAGCCTGCAGCTTCAGATCAACTTCTGGACACAAAGTGTTAGATTTCATGTTGAATAAACCGAATATGGCACCTTTAAACTAACTAACAGCTAAATCGTAAAACAAGTTGTCTAACGATGAAATGCCTTACATGATCTGCATTTATGTACTGGACTGATATATATATTAATGTGTCTGTATTGATATATGTGAACTACAGATATTTCTGTATATCATTATTAAATACCTGAACAATTTATATATACATAAATATATTCATATTTCCAAATGGTTTCCAGGAGTGTTTTCCTGGGGTCAGGGGTTTTATAGGTTTTTTTAATTCCCTATGGAAAACACAGATTAATTGCTTCTGTGAAACATTTAATTGTCAGTAACCATTTAATTGTAAAAATGCACTGTAAAAATTACAAGTTGATTGATTGTTGAATAGTGGTACATTTTTTTTAAGCAAAATTAATAATCCAATCAAGTAATCAAACCAATTTCTTGATTGGCACAAACCAACCCTAGGGCTAACTGAGCTATCCCCCTTACTGGTTGCTTTCCGCATTGACCTTGACACAGAATCAAGGTCAGTGAATACACAGGTAACTGCCAAAATAAAGGAAACGTGAGTAAATGAGGGATACAAGGTATGTTGAAAGCAGGTGCTTCCACATGTGTGGTTTTGAATTAATTAAGCAATTAACATCTCATCCTGCTTAGAGCCATGTGTAAAAATGCTGGACAGACCAGTTGGCCATTATTTTGGCTTCCATTGCTAGAAGAGATCTCGGAAGAGAATGAAGCGGGGTGATTGTTGGGGCACGTTTGGCAGGAGCTTCAGTGATGAAGACTGCTCAACTTGCTGATGTTTCACGAGGAACATGCCATGATATTGGCATGGAAGTCTGAGGGAAAGACATCATCAACCAGGAGTATCTGTACTGCTTGACCGAGCGGAATCCCACGCAGAGAGCACCGATACTACTGGTGATGCATTGTGGGAATGAAACGAAAATGAATGTACAAAGAGAATGTACACAGGAACGACTGAGGAGTGAATTAAAAAGTCTCTTAACTTCATGTCGGAAGAAATTAAGAACATTTCTGGACAACAAACAATGTTACTCTCATTGCTTCGGGGAGGTTTACGAGCTAAAGAAACATCAACGAAAAAGAAAAGAGTGTCGTTCTGGAGAATCGCGTGGAGGAGGTGGAGCAGTACTCAAGGATAGATGACTTGGTCACAAGTGGGCTGGGGACCTGGGCCTATATGTATAAGCGTCTCAAGACTAGGAGTGCTGATCCAGGATCAGTTTAGCCCTCTTAGCTCATAATGGATATGGTTAGGATATGGACACCTGATCCTAGATTAGCACTCCTGCTCTGAGATGCTTTGAACATGCGGGCCCAGACATCAGATCTACAAAAGAGCCGTGGCTGGTGGGAGAGACGACTTTGATACTCCAGGGGAAGAATTGTACACACTTGAGGAGCAAGGACACTAACAAAGTGCATTTACTTAACTTTTACTTATTACTGTACTTAAGTAGATTTTTCAGGTATGTGTGCTTACTTAAGTATTTCCACTCCCCTACATTTTAAAAGCAAATGGGGTTAAATGTAGGACGTTTTGCCTTTACTTGAGTAATATTTTATCAGGCTATCTGTACTTTTACTCAAGTAAAGGGTTTTGTGTACTTCGTCCACCACTGATTGGAAGCAACGACATCTTGGCTTGTCATACTCTTCCTCGGATGGACAGAACACAGAAACCGGCCATCATAATTCGGTTGGTGAATAGTACAAATAAGATAATTTTGCTGAGAGAGGCAAGGAAGCTAAAGGGCTCAAATGTGGACATCCCCAGACAGGCACACTACCTACACAAGGAAAATGGAACAAGATACAAACGACGTGGACAAGAAACTGCAAGGTATTTGTCCAATTTAACATGTGATTGTTATCACGGATCTATCAGACTTTAGCCAAATCAATTGACAATGATGATCTTTTCTAATTGTGCTGTTATGTCATGGGACAGTAATGATGAACTTTTCACGTGTGCTTCTGGTGCCTTTTTGATAGGCTGGATGTTAGAACAACAAGGTAAGACACATATATCCAAGTATGGTGGGGCCTAGTGGTGACATTGAATGCTCAATATGTAAAGCAAAAGTTTTAACACATCAAGAAAGAAAAACAATGATGTGTAACAACTGGTTTTTGGGGGGCAGTATACTGCATAGTTTGAACGAACAGTATGAAAGTTGGAACGTTCAAAATTTTCAACTACCCAGGACATGATATGTATGAGTTTGAACAGGATTTAGACCCAGATAACCATCTCTTTAATAATATCAATATTGATTGTAAGTATTATACGGATGAACAGTTTAACGTGGAGTTAATTTGGAAGGTGTGACATGCACTATATGGCCAAAAGTCAGTGGACACCTGACCATCACACCTATATGAGCTTGTTGGACATCCCATTCTAAAACCATGGGCATTAATATGGAGTTGGACCCTCCTTTGTGGCTATGATAGCTGCCACTCTTCTGGGAAGGCTTTCCACAAGATTTTGTGGTGTGTCTGTGGGAATTTGTGCCCATTCAGCCAAAAGAGCATCTGTGACGTCAGGCACTGATGTTGGACTGAGAAGGCCTGGCTCGCAATCTGCGTTCTAATTCCTCCCAAAGGTGTTCAATGGGGTTGAGGTCAGGGCTCTGTGCAGGCCAATCAAGTTCCTCCACACCAAACTTGTCTAACCATGTCTTTATGGACCTCGCTTTGTGCACAGGGGCACAGTCATGCTGGAACAGCAAAGGGCCTTCCCCAAACTGTTGCCACAAAGTTGGAAGCGCCCAATTGGTTAAGATGTCTTCGTATCCTGTAGCATTAAGAATACCCTTCACTTGAACTAAGGGGCCTATCCCAAACCCTGAGAAACAGCCCCAGACCATTATCCCTCCTCCACCAAACTTTACAGTAGGCACTATGCATTCCGTAAGGTAGCGTTCTCCTGGCATCCACCAAACCAAGATTCGTCCATCAGACTGCCAGATAGTGAAGCGTGATTCATCACTCCAAAGAACACGTTTCCACTGCTCCAGAGTCCAGTTGCGGCGTGCTTTACACCACCCCAGCCGACGCTTGGCATTGCGCATGGTGATGTGAGGCTTGTGTGCAGCTGCTTGGCCATGGAAACCCATTCCATGAAGCTCCCGACGCACAGTTCCTGTGCTGATGGTGCTTCCAGAGGCAGTTTGGTTCTCTGTAGTGAGTGATGCAGCAGATGATAGGTGATTTTTACGCGCTCTGCGCTTCAGCACTCGTCGGCCCCGCTTTGTGAGTTTGCGTGGTCTGCCACTTCGTGGCCGAGCTGTTGTTGCTCCTAGGCGCTTCCACTTCACAATAATAGCACTTACAGTTGACCGGGGCACATCTAGTAGGGCAGAAATTTCACGAACTGACTTGTGGCAAAGGTGGCATCCTATGACAGTGCCGTGTTTAAAGTCACTGAGCTATTTGCGAACCATTCTGAATTTGAAATGTTTGTCTGTGGAGATTGCATGGCTTTGTGCTGGATTTTATGCACCTGTTGGCAATGGGTGTGGCTGAAACACCTGAACTCAATAATTAGTAAGGGTGTCCACTGGCTTTTGGCCATATAGTGTAATTTATTCACTTCAACAGCAGAAGTCTATATGCAAATGTTTTCACAAAATCGAGAAATACCTGAATGGGTTTAAGAAACGGTTCAATGTAATAGCTATATCTGGGGCTTGGCTTAATCTAGAAAATGATGTGAATTTTGAATCAGAGGGATATGAGTTGAACTACATCAACAGGACCAATGAAAAGGAAGGGGGCGTTTCCCTGTATGTAGATAGAACATTAAACTACAACTAAATAGTATGACAGCTACCATAGTCAAGTCAAGTTTATTTATCAATATGTATACAATACAGGGTAATGCATTGCAACAATGAAATGCTTACTCACATTAAAAACTCCTCAGTAAAATACATACATTATGTAATGGAATATATTACTATAGAAATTGATATAGTCCGGGAGCCAAAGCTTGTTTTTTTGATGAACCTTGTTTTGTCGGATAAAGTTTTTTTCTCTGCTGTTTCTTGTAGCTTGGGGGTACCTCTTCAAAATACAGGAGGGTGCCCGGTGATATCCCTTGAGCATTTTCAGATATTAACCCCTTCATGCCCGAAACGCCAAAATCCCAGAAAAAATTGGATTTATGAGATTTCATGCAAAATACTCAAATCAAATACATCAAATTTCCTTTCTCCAATGTGTATTCATAAAGGAGGTCATGTACAATGTATTGTATTCCAAATTAATGAATATTAACCCTTTTAGGCCAAGCCAGCAAAACACACTTTAATGACAATACAGGTCGCTGGATGAAACTTCCTATACCCATTGAGCCTTTGCTCATTAGCATAGTGTGTGTGTGTGTAGAGGAGACTAATTTGAGCGTGTGTGTGTACTGTACGTGAGAGAGTGGAAGAGAGAGTTTAATATTGTGAAACACACCCCTATGAAATGTAAGTCTTCTTCTACACCTGACAGAGACTAAACTGGGTTTAATGCATGGCTGGAATTGTCAACACAAGTAGCATTCATACAAATAAAATATTGGTACAAGGTGAACTATCCATTATGAAAATAGTTCTTGTTTTTATTATAATCAAGATAAATGACTTTGATTATGCAAATGATGATGATACAGTGTAGCTCTCTTTACCAGAGAGGCGGAGATCCCCTGCTGTTTACGTCAAAGTTTGTCCAGGGGTGCTCTCAGGCAGAAGTTCTGGCCTCTCTTCACGGAGCTTGCTAAACAGATACAGATAAACAGAAAGACAGAAAGATAGACAGTGTGGGACACCGATTGATAAGCACAATACAATATCATGCCACAAATACACACACGTCACACACATACACAACATACTCTTTCTCTCGCTCTCTTACTCACTTTGTGTGAAGAGCAAATCTTGCTGATGATCGTCTAGTATTTGGATCTTGAGCATCCTACCCTGAAACATGCACAGAACATTGTGCATGGCAAACCATGCACTTTACAGCTGCACTTCTTGGAGTTACAAGGGGTCTCACTCTTGCAGCCACACCTGATCATCACCAGAATGTAGTCTGGGACAAGTTTGGCATTTTCTGGTAGATGGGTTGGGATCAGTGACCTGTTGTATGTGTCTTTTTTCCATCCAAATTCCTCCGGGTTCAATGCTGGCGGCAGATTTATATTGAGATTTCGCCACAAGATTGCTTGAAAGTGGGCCCTCTTAACATTCTCAATGAATGCTTCATTTGTTGGTGGTAGAGCAGCTAGGTTTGGAGCAGACATATGTCCTTTCCCATTCTTTTTCCCCCAGACAAGTAGCCTTGTGTGTGACATGTCCGTGCTCTCCTTTATGCCATAACAGGCTGAGATGAAGGCAGTGGCTTGGTCGAGGACTTGCTGGAACGGTGCATCCACATTGCCAATGGCTGATAAGTCGTTCCCAGCTTTCAGGACTTTGATGACAGAGCCTTTTCCCAACCCATAGTAAGACGCTACGGTGTCACATCCCGATATGGCATGGGCTGGTAAAAGGTTCTTGACAATTTGTGAATGCTTAGCCAGTGTCGACTTGATGTCCACTATTGCTCTTCCCTTGCAGGGGGATTCCATGATGAGTGGTACATCCAGTCCTGCCTGATGGTAATGGTGAAGGAGTAGGATGAACACGTCTGTGTCATCAGAAACCACAGAGATTTGATGGGCTTCTCCAGCACACCCCAGGACTTGTTGGACAATGATGGTGTCAGCTTCTTCCTGCTGATTTTCTAGATCATATCGGGTCCTTCTTTCTTCCATCTTGATCTCGATGGGGCATGGGTCCTCCCCTGTCACCACCAACTTGTGTTTGTTTGTGCTCCGTAGATGGAAAAGCCTGTCTTGGGTCAGTTCCTCACATAATAATAGGTTCAGCTGTTTCTTGTTTTCAATGGATGACAAGACAACCTTCTGGGCTGGTAGCTTTGTTGATAGGAGGAGATGGTGTTTCTTGTTGACCCCTGTCTCCCTGACATCTCTGGTGACGGACTTGATACTGTAATCATAGTATCTGTCAAAGATGAGGTAGACGTCACTCTCTGACAGGTATGAAGTCAACCGTGTCTTAACATTTTCGATGAAATCGGCTACAGTGCCATCAGCTGGCCAGTGGATGGTCCAAAGAAGGGCTGATCCATCAATGACAGTGACGTCTGCATCACCGGCATTCCTCCTGGAGACTTCGATCTGGAGTGACTTCTTCAATGTGGACTTGGCTTTACAAATTCGCATTCCGTCCTCGGTGAACATGGCAGTTGGGACTGGTGCCAGCTCGTAGGCGAGGACATCCTTCACGTCAACATCGCGGTCACTAGAGAACAGTGCGATGACCCTTGAATAGATGACATTTAGGTCATACATTTTTGAGTCGCCAACTTGGATGGATTTGGTTGTTGTTGCCATTGTCTTCACTTTGTTTGAGATGGTGTTGTAAAATCCCTCTGGCCAGGTCTTTTCAAAATCTTCTAACATTGCCTCCCCAATCTTTACGGCACTGTCTACATTGACAGTTGGTGGGGCTATCTTCCCACTGGTGATGTTCACGATGCTCTCCCCTGGATGTTCGTTGGGATCCAATGGATGAAGGCAGGTGTCCAGTTTCTGACGAAGTCCATCCCTGTCCTTGGCGTCTGCTATAACCCTGGCTTTAGCCTCCTCCTTGTGATAGAGATTAACTTTTGTAGTATTTGTCTCCTCCTCTTCCATCTCCTTCATGTCTGACTCAATCTTGCAGCAGATGTGACGGCTCAGGGCCCAGATCTTCAGTGCCTCTGGCTTCAAGGTTATCCCAATGATCCCTCCCGCACTGTGGCCATACCTCATGAAGGTGGACTCTATGAACTGGTCGCTCCACAGGCCGTTCCATATTCCACGAATGTGTCGCGTCACATGTTACACATGACATGAAAAGCACAAACACCAAACTCCATTGTCCTAGATCTCAAAAGCTTAATGGGTGTAGGAAGTTTATCCAGCGACCTGTATTGTCATTAAAGTGTGTTTTGCTGGCTTGGCCTAAAAGGGTTAATATTCATTAATTTGGAATACAATACATTGTACATGATGTCCTTTATGAATAAAGCAAATTTGATGCATTTGATTTGAGTATTTTGCATGAAATCTCATAAATCCCAATTTTTCTGGGATTTTGGCATTTTGGGCATGAAGGGGTTAATATCTGAAAATGCTCAAGGGATATCACCGGGCACCCTCCTGTATTTTGAAGAGGTACCCCTAAGCTACAAGAAACAGCAGAGAAAAAAACTTTATCCGACAAAACAAGGTTCAACCCCATGGCTCCCGGACTAATATTGAAAAAAACGAAAATGCAATTAGCTGTGTATATAGAACACCAACACCTAGTATTGAGGGCCTTCAAAGGTAGCTTAGAGGGGATGTTCGATAAAATAAATGATAATAAGGCAGGGCTCCAGACTAACTTTTTACATTGGTGGCACAGGTGCGCCTAACTTTTTCATTTAGGTGCACCAGCACATCATTTAGGTGCACCCAAAACTTTTCCGCGGCGCCTTTGGACATCGCCTTTTTTGTCTGTTCCCATAAACATAGGTAATTTCTTAACACATTATGTAAATAGTTGTAAACAGGAATAAGGTGCAGATAAACGTTTTTCTTTATTTAAATCGTTATTCCACTCCTTCGTGGAAATGTCTGTATCTCCATCAATCATAAATGACATATAGGTCAAATCCGCGATTTGAACTCCCGACTTTTTTTTCAAATTGTCCGCAATCACTACAATGAACTGGGCACAGGCAGTTTCGTTGCTGTACGTCGGGTTCACATTTAGCCCGTTCTTCTTCATAAGGATTATCTCGGACTTAAATTTCGTAAAAGGGAGCTCTTCTTTGGCTATATTATAAGCAGTGTTTAATTTAATTAGCACTTCCGATTCCTCACTGCTTCGGTTGGCCGCTGCCTGGCGCTGAAACGCTGCGGGGAGGGGGGCTGCTCTGCCGGCCACGCACCTGTCACGGCACAGGACGTGTTTCTTAGAGAAATTGTGTTTTTTCAACGTTTCGATTCGGAACGTCGATGCTCTGAATGCAAAAGCACTGTTACCACCCATGCTTTGGCCGCACTCTTTACAATAAATGCAATGCATTATGTTGGCCGTTTTATTATATCGGAGCCACGGAAATTTGACAAGCCATTATTTACGAAAGGCATATGTATTGGCCTTTTGGGATGTGGGAGGCTCTGGCTCTGGTTCGGAGTCAGATGAGTCTATCTCCGCCGATTATGTTGGGTCTGGGTTGGGCATTTCAGGGCTGGGGACAGGTGTAACGGGCACCGCAGCATTCTTCTTAACGAAAAAACAATCGATAGTTATCTTCATTGTAAATGATGTTTCAGGTTGTGAGTGAGTCAGCAGAGTTCGCCCGCAAGGAATGAGGGAGGAGTGCACCCCGCGGTTTCACACAGGCGCACGTTCTCGCACATGCACACACACACACACACACACACACACACACACACACACACACACACACACACACACACACACACACACACACACACACAGAGAGAGAGACACGCACGGCACATATGCAAGATGTACATAAAATCCCGGTATACACTGACAAAATAATCTACAGAAAAAATGTTTACAATATTTGTTCAAAAATATTTTTATATTATATATTATAATTTGTTTTTTTAATCAGACCTGCACAATTTCAGGCTAAATTTCAACCAATGAAAATGCTTAGTCGCACTTGACAGATTTTTGATCGCATGTACACCCTGGAGTCCTGATAATAAGGTGATATTCATATGTGGGGACTTCAACAGTGATTTGCTAAATCCAAATAGTGATAAAATGACTGCTGATGTATTGACACACTGTATATAGTAGTATGAGTTTATAGCCAATGATTATCAGACCAAGTGGAATGACATCTCACTGTGCCACCCTAATAAGACAATATTTTTTTACAAATGTAATAGATGACAAAATAAGTAGCGGGCTACTAATAAATGATATCTGTGATCATTTATCTGTTTTTGTAACATATGACCGGAACTGTGAGGTGTAAAATAGGTGTATGATGAGGATATTGATAAAGTGTATGATACATTTTTAAATATATTTAAAACACTATGACAGGAATTGTCCTTTAAAAAAAATACAGTGGGATTTCCCGGGTGGTCTAGCGGTTACAACGCTCGACACTGGCCACTGCGACTGCGGTTCGATTTCACCGGCCGCGCCAGTGTCGTCTCTGGCCGGGAGTGCCACTAGGGGGCGTCAATTGGCTGTCTGCCCCAGGGTGGGGGAGGGAAGCCGATGCAAGGTCGCTGCGTATAGGGCTATGGCAGCAAACTCGTAAGATATATGAGGGAGTGGCATCATTGACGTGAAAAGGAGGGTATAATTGGATACTAAAAATGGGGAGAAAACAGCATAAAAATAAAACAGGAAAAAAATATATAGTGGGGGAAAAAAACTTGGATTACAAAGGGGCTACAGAATGCATGCAAGAAATAATACTCTATACAGAGAATTTCTTAAGCATAGAATAAAAGATACTGAAAAGAAATATAACAAATGTAAAAATAAATTTACTTTATGGGAGATTCTGGAGCATCGCCTGTGACAGCGTTTTTCCATCACTATCAACAAAACACCAAATGATGGAATTTCTCATGGATGAATGGTGTTGCATCCCTAGAGTTCCAGACACTTGTAGAATCTATGCTAAGGCAAATTGAAGCTCTCCTGGCCATTTATATTGATGTATCATTTATTTAGGCAGTTACCTGTATACGCTTGCTTCATATATTAACACGTTGATCCTTGACAAACATTTTCTCAATCCATAACATTTATTTGTGTATTTTATAATGTACAGCCTTTTGGCATAAAAAGCATGTTATGTAGCCTGTAGCCTAATCATACTAAAACAATATTACAGCTCTTATCTAAAAAAAAAGAAGCAGTGTAAAGTAATAGGTGAGTATAGGCATGGTTTTAAATATCAATAACTGTTCTTCTTTTTTTCTATTCTTTCGATTTATCCTCCCCCACCACTCTTCCTTGGAGTCAAGCCGTTTTTTCTCGTACAAGGACACCTTTCACGCTTCTCGGCGAGCCCGTGCTGGCTCACCCTTCCCCTCCTTCTGGGGCTGCAGTGGGAAACCTCCATTCCGGGCGAATGCTTTGACCGTTACGCCGCATCAATAACCATTCTGAGGTCTCCATGCACATCCCAGGCCACATGAACACTGGACTGGAGCAGATCTCTGGTCAAGGGGAACGACGCTGTCATCAGATTGGCCTTCGCCTCCAAATTGTGGAACGGATTTGGCCTTGGTTCCGAGGGCAGATATGGACCTCTTTGCCTCATGGGATAACAGACACTGCCCTCTGTGGTTCTCGCTCAAGGCATTGAATATTGTACTGAAGGTTTTTTAAATATACATTGAGGATTTCAGTATTGCAATATTTAATCATTTTTTTACATTTGTTTTAGAATTTTTTCCTGTTTTTCTTCCAATTTGGTAGCCAATTATAATTATACCCTCTTTTTCTTTCAATTCACCCTCCCCATGGCCGCTCCCCATTCTCGGAGTCAAGCCAGTTTTTCTTTTACAGGGACGCATTTTGCAATTCTCGGCGAGCTCGTGCTGGCTCCCCTTCCCCCCTCCCTCTGAGGTGGTCAACCAATTGATGTCCCTGATGGGATTCTCAGCCAGAGCCGGACTGGCGTAGCTGGGTTTCGAACTGCGGCCGCAGTAATGGAAGAGGAATGCCTTTACCGCTACATCACCCCATTGATTAGATACTTGTAATGTCCAGTGAGGGATGATTTACACTTTTAATGCGACATTATGCCATAAACAGATATTCAGGTTACACAGATATTCATGTTTATTTGGGGCTTATCTACTTTTAAATAAGTCAGATTAGCTTTTGACAACTATTGCTTTCATTTTCTGTAATGCAATATGGAAAGTTTTGAAAGCAATCACATTTTTAATTGATTTATTTGTCACGTCTCGTGTTCGTGTTTCCCGTAATTAAGCGTTTGTAGTTTTTTCCATGTTTTCCTAGTTATCTGGTCCGTGTTTTTACTTTCGCTTACCTGTTCTAGTCTCGTCAGTGTATTATCAGTTTCACCTGTTTCTCGTTATGTCTGATGTAGTTAGCTGTTCGTTTCCCATGTTCATTTCCTGATTGTCTCGTTATTGTATTATCGTTTTCACTTATTTCCTCATGTGTCTGATTGCAGTCAGCTGCATTCGTGTTTATTCCTGATTGTTTCTTGTTATGTCTAAATGTATTTAAGCTGTGTTTTCCCATGTTCGTTGCCAGATTGTCTTGTGCTTTGCATATGCCTACACAACTCTCCAGCGGTTTCTCTGTTTTCATCGTGTGTTGTTTCATCGTGTGTTGTTTCATCGTGTGTTGTTTCATCGTGTGTTGTTTCATCGTGTGTTGTTTCATCGTGTTCCCGTATTCGTCTGTATCTCAGTCTCGTTCCCGACCTCCCTGTTCGTGCTCCTTGTGGTTCAAGTCCTGCTCCTCTCTGTGTTCCCTGGACTGATTTCCCGGTATCGACCTCCGCCTGCCCACTGACTATGCCTTGCCTGCCCCTGACACAACTGAAGCCTGGAACAAACTTTGCCTGTCCCTGACCACTCTTTGGATCTCTGTATTGCTCTGATTGCTCCTGTGTGACCATCGCCTGTTTACGCAATAAAATAAATTATTGCATTTCTGGGTCCGCGCCTGGTTTTCTGGTACCATTCCTGACATTATTGACAGACCTACAACTTAAATCAGTGTCAAGTCCTAAATACGGAAAGTGTGGACACATGGAGCTGTATGCACAAAGATTCTAAGAGTAGGAGTGCTAATCTAGGATCAGGTTTCCCCTGTCCATATTCTAACCATATCCATTATGCGCGGAAAAGCTAAACTGATCCTAGATCAGCACTCCTACTCTTAGAATCTTTGTACATACGGCAGACTTGTCATTAAGTCACTTCATGCAAGTCCAAGTCAAGTCTCAAGTTTATATGTACGAGTCTAAATCACGGCTATACATGATTACATGACTATTTGACAATAGATGCACGTTTAGATGATTACTGCAGTCAGTCCACGTCAAAACAACCAAGGAGAGGTTTTGACACGACCGGTCACAGATCTTGGCGCCACTTTACCAGATTGTAGATGGTAGATAGATGGCATTTGAACACTGTTTTGTGAAAATGTTTTTTGGTTGCAAAGTTTACAAAAAAGTTAATTAATTTGAGCAGTTAGCCATATTGTTTTCAGATTTTTAATGTACATTTTAATATTTTCAAAACTACTACTCAGATTTTGACAAGCTTTCTCCTATTATTTTTGGATCAGAGGAATCCAAAACAACAATCTTTATTTTTCATCAATCTTTATCAGAGGGAGGCTGAAATCAATGATAATGTCCTGAATCACTGCTTCTGTGATTGCTTGTTGACGAGGGTCTACACCTGAATGGTCCCTGCCTTGAGGAATGAGTCTATACTGTGCTGCCCCTCAGTAACACCTCTCTTTGCCTTGGCCTCTGTATACTCAACAAACCTGTTGATTTAAAATACACAATCATTAGCTAGATCACACTGATTTGCCTACTGAACTATAAAGACCAAGAGACACTTTGACATACTGCAAGTTGAAGAAAATAAGTGGGCCTAACCACATTATAGCCTACTTTAAAGGCTCTGACTCAATCTAAAGATGAGACTATTCTGTTGTCACAAATGATATTTAAAAATCCAATTAGCGAATTATTCCGTTTTAATTTGCGGGTTAGTGTTTTATAAATAGCTAGCTGTCTGTCATGAATAGAATGAGCACTGCATTGGCATTAAGTTACGTTAGCTAACGAGGTTAACAGGACCAATGAACTTAAATTTGAGCTGCAATCTCGGCTATCAACCAAAAATAAACGAGCAAGCGAATACAGAGTAAATACATATAGGCTACGCCAAAGAAAGGCTTACGTTAATAATAGGAAACACTCGGAATTAATGCTTTTTAACAGCAATGTGGAACCGGACTGTTCTCTGAAATGCCCGAGGAAGGTAAGTGCGCACAGTGATGAAACAAAAAATGCGCCAAAACTCAGATAACTAACGTTATCCACAGCACAATCCATTTGATCAGATCACCTATTTATTGTTAACGTCCCAAATAATAATAGCTAAGTTAGTTCGCTAGCTAGCTTTGCTTCTCCTTTTCAGCCCATAACATTACACGATGACGCTGGGTTCATTAGCTAGGCTACCTGTTGCTGTACAGAAGTGACGGTCAAGACTATTTGTCTTAGAAATAGTTTCAGCAACCCAGCGTTATCTAATTTACAGGTAGCCATCTACTGTTACATACTTAGCCACATTATCTGACTGCTAGCTAGCTAGCTAGCTAATATCTTCAGACTGACTAATCGGTCTCTGTGAGTTCTTAAATGGCACAAAGAATTTGACGTGGTGCTCGCGGCATCTTTTATGGTTGTGGAGCAACCCTTTTATCACCGTTGTCGATGTTATTAAACTAAGTGTAGCCAAAGGCTACAATGAACGGAGGAGTTGTCATGCTTGTTCTTCTTGTCATTCAGCATTTGACAGCTGCCCGTCACGACCATGGACTCAAAATGTCTCTCCCTCGCTGCTCGCTCCCTCTGAGGTGAGGTGATGTCAGCGGAGACAGAGACCGCCCATGACAAGGCACAATCAAACTAGAGAAGTGGGATGCGTGTTACAAAATCCGGATGGTGATGGGAGAAGGGCCGGGCAAGGACAGCACCACAAATCTCTGTAGCACATACAGCATTAGTTAAATGCAAACATGCAATTACATTCCTTGTCGCAGCTTCATTCACTTTTATGGCAGCAGTAATTTTGCAGCCTTACCGGTCGGATAACCTGATGTGTTCTCAAAAGAGGCTGGCTCAAAAGGAATGTTTTGTACAAATGTTACTGGTTTACTTTCAAGCATAGTTCAAATAATTATGTAAAACAATAATGAACAAAATAACAAAACCAAAAAAATAAATGTAAAACAATATATTTCCTGCCACAATCCAGTAACAATTTTCATACTCAACAGCCAATATAAATAATATCTTAGATTATTCCTAGATTTATGCTACTGTGGTCATATAATAAATTGTGTTGTCATGCGTGGCCTATTGTTTAATTATACTATTATGATTCAAAATCATTGTATTTAAAATGTTTTATTCTTGCACTGCAGACAAAATCATCAATGTTTGCTCTCAGGTGGTTTCAACATTTAACGCAATAAACATTTCTCCTTAAACGTTTTGTTTGGCGAGTTCAATTAGTTTTGGAAATTATTGCCAAACTATTCTTGTGAAGAAAAACACCACCACTTGTTGGTTAGAAGTCTTCAGTCAGAAAGAATGACAACACTTAATGTGTCAATAAACGTTAAGGGAAAATGTTTTGATTCCAGTCCAGCCACATTCTAGCAATTATATTCTAACAATAAGAACGCAAAGTATTTCTAGAAATACCCTACTGTCTGAATTATGCGCAGAAACATATTTACCACCAAATATGGCTAGTTGGGCGTTCTGTTGAGCCTCGTGATCATGTAATGGAAAATTTGCCTTTGTTATTGGGCAATCATTGTGCTCCTGTCTGTATGTTTTGCTTTACAAGATAGTCAATTTGCAGTCTGAGAAGTTCGCACTCGTTGGAAGGTAAATCAATTTCTCCTATCTCTCATGTGGTCTTCTTGAAATGTAAATTATAATACGGAGAATTGAAAGAAGTAGCCTCTTCAGTTCAATAAATCCAATTTAATCATTAAACTCAGTCAACTAAGAAACAGCAATAGAAAACAATACACTACAATTGTGACATGTTTGCTTTTTAACCTGAGATTAAGAACGGACCATTTCAGGACAATTAAATATGATAGTAGAAACGCTAGGTTCTAAATCATTCAAAAACGGCTCCCACATGTTATAAATTGCTGTTTGCATTTTTGCTTTAGAAGTTGCTACAGCATTGTCTGCTTTAGCATGCAATGTACAAGCAAGATCTTCTAAATGGGACCCAGTCAAACAACAATTTATGACAGCCAAAGAATGGGCCATGTCACTGATCCATTGTAATACAATATTTTGGATAAAAGCTTCTGCTAAATGGCATATATTAATAGGCTACTAAAGACCCAGTGACTACAATATTTTCCATTTCATAGACAGTGTTAATACCAGTGCCTTTGCAACTTATTACATGACTATATGCAGTGTGTCAGTGTGCCTTTCCCAGTTTTACACTTAAGATACAATAGTGAGAATGAGGGATTAAAGGAATGTCTATGATTAGGAGATATATGCATTGTATATGTCCCTAATTGGATTGTTGTTACAGATTGATGTTGTTTTTGCATATCTCCAGACATCGTCCCATGTCTCATCATTGATATTAACCAATAACTCCCTCTCCTAAATTCTCTTAACCCCCTGTGTGTCTACAGCAGACATGACTAGTAAAGCATCATGAAACATACTAACAAACATTTTCCCAGGTGTCTGAAATAGCATCTTCTCCATGTAAGATTTCCCAGGATTGTTGACTAGGGGTGTACTCTTCATGATATAATGCAGGGTTTCTCAAACTTTTTTACTCCACCACCCCATTTCATGGGTGGGAAAAAATCGCGACCCCATACATAAATGATAGTGCAATTACAACGCTGAAAAACTTTAGTCCAGAAACATATATTGGTGGTCTATTTCCAAAATAGTAGCAAATGCATTCACAGGCTATATCTTTATGAAAAACAAATAAAACAGACTTAAATAGTAGCAAATACAGTACATTCACAGGCTATATCTTTATGAAAAATAAAACGGACTGCTTAGCCTACTTAATGGGATGGATGTGCTTGGAGTGTTGAACACAGTTCATCGATGCGTGGCTGCGCTGGGCTGAGAAAGAGGCGGAGATCCCCTTAAACTCTCAGACGCGATCTATATTTATTTTAAATTAAAATCAATGCTGAAAACCCGGATTCACACAGGTAAGTTGACGCGAAGGGGACAAGCTTTCTCAATGCAGCATTAGACAACTCGGGGTATTCACTGCGCACAGATATCCAGAAGTTTGCGAGGGGTTGCCCCGTGAAACTGGCTTTTAATGATTCGTCGCATGAAAGATCAATCAGCGCCTCCTGCTGGGTAAGTGGTAGGACTGTTATGTTGTCAGTAACAAATGGATTTCGGGTGCAATTGTCTGCGCTCGCTTTTTCGGGGAAGTAGTTCTAAAACTGTCCTATGAGCCCGTCTATATGATTGCAGATGATGGTAATGTTCTTCTCATCCAAAAAGTCATCAAGCAGCGCAAATGCCTCGAAATCTCCACTGTTTACCCCGGTGTGAAACAAACGCAGTTTCTTAATCCAGCTCTCAATTTTGTCTGTGAGACCAAAAAGGTTGGTGTCCCGACCTTGTAGTCCGGCAAACCAAGTACATTTAATTACAGAACTCATTCATTAAAGAGCAAAATGCACAACGAAACACATCTAATCAGACTCAACTTCAGAGTCACAGTTCTGGCACAAATAAATTGTCTGGCCTGGGGTGCAAGCATCATGGGCCCACTTCTTGCATCTCACACACTGCACCCAAGTCTCTTTTGGGCGGCTGTTAGAAAATGGCTCCATGCAGACTAGGCAGAAGCACTCCTCTTCATCTGCTGATGACTCGTCTATTTTTCTTTTTACCCTTGCCTTTTTGTTCCCCAGAAACAGCCTGTTTTTAGATTGTGATTTTTCCATTTGTAGTGCTTGCTTCACAGGTGTGTCTGTTAGAATTGCGGTTCTGCGCCGCTTTCTTCCATTATTAGTTTGTTTTCGGGGACCAGCTTTTGGAAATGGCCGGAGGTCCTCTGGAGTTGGTAGTCTGCTGCCAGCACTGGCATTGCTGGGTAAGGGTGAGCTGGCATGGGAACTGAACGGGTCTGTGTCTGTGCTTGTGCCTGGCAGGGCAGGGTTGGTACTGGGGCCTGACGGGGCAGGGCGATCCGTAACATAGGATGGCGCAAAGTCAGTTTCCAAAAATACATCCCTGTTGTAAGGCTGTACCCCAGCTACCCTAAAGCCAGCCTGAATGTTCAAGGGGGTTGCCGCCACAGGATAAGCGATTGCCACAATCCCAGGAATGTCATAAATTGACATTGTTTTCCCAGGATTGTTCCTCATCCATGCATCACACGCTGTGTTGATGTGCCTTTTTAGCGGCCCGTAGACAGACCTGTCTAAGGGTTGAAGCCGATGAGAGCAGTGGGGTGGGAATGACACCATAATTATGCCGTTTTCTTTGGCATAATTGAGTCCATCAATGGACATATGAGATATGTGGTTGTCCAAAAGCAGTAAACATGGTTTCTCCTTTGAGCATTTGTATGCTCAGTGAAATGTTTCAGGAAGTCAAAAAAGTGCACATCTTTCATCCACCCCGAGGTATTTGCCGCTCCCCTGCTGCCAGGTGGTCCGCTGTTTAAAAAATGGTCGCGAAAGTTGACATGGGTAAATATGAAATATGGAGGTATACTATTTCCTGTGGCTGACACAGCACAGGCCAGTGTGACAAGCGTCCCCCTTTCAGCGGAGGTCAGCGACCCTACTTGTTTGAATCCGCGTCTGGCCACTACTTTGTCAGGTTTATGGACCGTGGTCACCCCAGTTTCGTCAACATTCCACATGTCCCCTGGTCCAAATTGATGTCTGTCTAGCACATTTGCTAAATTGTCGAAGAAGGCATTGACATTTTCTCGGTTGAAGCTACTAGCTCTGGCAAGGCTAGTTGCCTCAGGCTTTCTTATCGACAGCATTGGGTGCCTTTTTAAGAAGGCTGTAAACCACTCCGAGCTGGCCTTTTCTGTTTCTGCCCACATTGATGTGAACTTCAGCTTGTGTGCCACAGCAAACTGGTAGGCAAGTCTTTTGATCTCACTTGGCGACAGATCAAAATAAATGTCAGCTGACCTAGCAATATAATGAACAAGCTGCATCTCCAAATCAGGTGGAAATACCTGCCGTGGCTTTCTATAGCCAACCACTGTTGTTGGCATGGCTGCCTGACTGACAATTTCTTCGCTGGTAACCTTTTCACAATACCGAGTCAGAGTACGGTAATTTATATTAAAATCGTTTGCTGTGCTTCTGATTGATTTGTTCTCCAGCTTCACCTGTCTGACTGCCTTCAACATTATATCAGGTGCGGTGCTGCCATTCTCTGTCTTTCTTTTATAATTTCTCACCATCATCTCACTTTATTTTGTTCCTTCGTTTGTTCGTTCTTTTCTTCCTTCCCTCAATGCTTCTTTCCTTCAAAAACAAATTTAAATTAGCCTCAGGTGACAACTTGCCTCAAAGCCATTGAGACAACTTGCCCCAAATGGGCATGTGGGCAAATGTTTGTTAAATCTCATGGCTAGTTCAACATAGTACTGCAGCTAACATATCAAGAAACACCTTATTGTTTCCTTTATTCGGTACACAAATATAATTTAGAACATTTATACCTAGCACAGTTTTATTACATAAAATGTAAGATGCCATTTACTTACTTTCGAAGGAAACAAACACAAAACTTGTGCTCACATGTAATTAAAGAGGCCTTTGACCACCTGTGAAAAGGAATTTGAATCTGGCCCTAGTTGCAACAAAGTAGCTATTTGATTTTTGAGATAGCACCCCTGTGGTTGGAGGTATGAACAGTGTGACAACTTACCCGTGTGACAACTTACCCCGCTCTCCCCTAACGTTAAACGCATGCGTTGAATTAAACTCATGCATGTCGGTAGATTAAAAATAATCGGTCAGAAAAGACAGATTTGACGAAAAAACTGGGAATTTGTTTTTCATTAAAAAAATGTAAAGAAATGCTTATGGTTTAAATTTAAATTTAAATTTAATTTTTTTTTTTTTTTTTTTGGCGACCCCACCATGACCCTTTGGCGACCCCAAGTGGGGTCGCGACCCATAGTTTGAGAACGGCTGATATAATGCCTCATTGGTAAGAAGCGGAAATATTCGTGTTTTGGGAGTTGGTATTTCTGAACCACCTGCTCAAATTACATCAAGTTTTTGTCAAGGAACAAGTCATCTAGTCTGCTTATGCCTTTATCATGCCAGTGCTTAAAGCCAGCATAGGTCACCCCTGGCAAGAAAACTAGTTTGTTCAAAATCGGAGTAAGAGAAGAAGTTAATTTGGACTTTACATTTGCATTTACAGCATTTAGCAGACGCTCTTATCCAGAGCAACTTAGAAAAAGTGCATTTAAACATGATAAGATTAATCAGATTAATTCATCACTTTCCCTCCGAATGCCGGACTATTCACCCTGCTTTAAGTGTTTTGATGGTAATAGGGTTGTCCCACCTTGAACCCTCAAAGAACAACACATTCTACCATTGATATTTTTATAGAGGTTTCAATGTCTAGCCAGACAGAAGGAACATCATTTGTTACCCAGTCACAAATATACTGTCAGAACAGTGAAGTGTAAATAAAAATAGTCTATTCCCTGAATACAGTAGCCTTAACAGTGAAATGCCCTCATTTAAAGTTCAGCACTCTGAATACTGAACACAAGTGGTATTGCATATTAAATCCCCTCACTTACAGTGGCGAGAAAAAGATCCCGTCAGAATTGTCTGCATTTCTGCATAAGGTTGACCTAAAATGTGATCAGATCTTCATCTAAGTCCTTTTTTAAATGTATTTACTGAACAAATTTAGACACAACATTTAAATTCTTTGTTGGAAAAAGTATGTGAACCTCTAGAATTATCAGTTCAATTAAGGGGGTAATTAAAGTCAGGTGTTTCAATCAATAGGATGACCATCAGGAGTGAGTTTGGGTGGCCCTGCCCTATGTAAGAAACAAAAACCTGGGTCTTCACTATCAAAGTCTGGTGTTCACCACAGAGGTTTGTGGAAGCGTGCCATGCCTCGATCAAAGGATATTTTCTGAGAACGGTGAGCATCGAAGAGTTGTCGATGTCAGTGTTCATGAATCCACCATCAGGAAAACACTGAACAAGAATGGTGTGCATGGGTGGATAGAAAAGAGGAAGCCACTACTCTCCAAAAAGAACATCGCTGCCCTTCTAAAGTTTGCTAAAGATCAATTGGATGCGCCAGAAGAAAATTGGAAGAATGTTCTGTGGACGGATTACTCGAAAATATAACTTTTTGGCTTAAATGAGAAACGATATGTTTTGGGAAAACCAAACACTGCATTCCAACATAAGAACCTCATCCCAACCGTGAAACACGGTGTTTGCAGTATCATAGTTTGGGGCTGCTTTGCTGCCTCAGAACCAGGACGGCTTGCCATCATTGACTATGAATTCTGGATTGTACCAGCAAATTCCACAGGAGAATGTCAGGGTATCCGTACGTGAACTGAAGCTCAACAGAAGGTGGGTCATGCAGCAACACAACAACCCTAAACACACACTTGTGTCTACCAAAGAATGATTGAAGCAGAAGAAAGTTCGTGTTTTGGAATGGCCGAGTGAAAGTCCAGACCTTAATCCAATAGAAATATTGTGGCAGGACCTGAAGTGAGGAGTTCATCCCAGGAAGCCCACCAACATAACTGAGTTGAAGCAGTTCTCTAAGGAGGAATGGGCCTCCAAGCTGATGTGTGGGACTGATCAACAGTTACCAGAAATGTTTGGTTGAAGTCATTGTTGCTCAAGGGGGTCAGACCAGTTACTAAAAGCAAAGGTTCACATACTTTTTCTGACAAAGACATTTAATGTTGGATCATTTTGTTAAATAAATAAATGAAAAAGTATCATGTTTTGTGTCTTATTTGTTTAACTGGGTTCTCTTTACCTATTTGTAGGACTAGATGTGATCACATTTTACGTCAAAGTTATGCAGAAATGCAGAAAATTCTAAAGGGTTCACAAACATTTTATCGCCACTGTATCCTACATGTCAAATATTTATTTGATTTAATATAATAATTTTTACACAGGATACCAATACACAGGATACCAATTCATTCTCATCATCAAAATACACAACTCACTATTCAATTAAAATTAACAGCTGATATATTAAGTTACAACAGTTAGACAAAAACTAAATATTCAACATCCAATCTACAGATGTGGGTTCAACTACCTTAAGAAATACAAAATCCTACCCATAAAATTGACATGTAACAATCACAAAAGAGATAATGATACAAAGCCAAGGTTGTCTCTCTCCAAATGCAGACACACGCAGCCGAGATGTGAGCTGGGACCAGATCTCCCAATAAAGCAGGAATTTATTGGATTGCCCTTGAATTGCTAGCTCCTCTAAAACTGCCAAAAGCTCAAAAAAAATCTGAACTCAAGCTATCAACAGGTCACGCTTTAAGTGTTTTGGGGGTGGGCTAATATGCTCAATAAAATTGCTACCAGGTGACAAGGCCAATGATACCATGCTGACCTCCACTTTCAATTTGGTGGGCCATAATTATTTTCTCCATGATCTATAATTACCAGTTCACAGGCAGAACCCTGAAATTGTGGTGTGAGACATAAGCTTTTAAGTTTGGCATGCTGCACTGGCTGCCAAAGCTACATACCTAAGTGCCCTGGTTTCATTCACAAAATAATAACCTGGCAATGATGTTTGCCACCATGTTTGTCTATGAGAATATAGGTTAGGCTGGGCCACATTCTGTTTACCTGCGCAGGATGACAAAAATGCACCTCCCTGACATTCCCTCTCTTGTGAAGGATGAATTGCCAGCACAGTTCATGATTCATCCTTCACATCATCATTTGGGGGAAAAACATTAGCACAGTATGAAACAATTTAGAGCACTACTGGAAAGACTTAGACATATACGTATATGCTTTGTATATGTGAGGAATTTTTAGTTTTTTATGTTTAAAATGTTTTTGAGATGCATCCTAATGTTATTATATTTTCTTCCCTGTAGTTTTGTCAGGTGCGGCAGAGGGATACGATGGCTTTAAACATCCCAGGCGTGATAGCTGTGGCTGTGTTTTATCTGGCCATTCTGGCCACTGGAATATGGGCATCACGAAAGTCCAGGCAAGAGGAGAAGAGAAGCCCCGGAACCAAAACAGAAGTCACCCTGATTGCTGGTCGAAACTTAAACCTCATTGTGGGAATTTTTACAATGACAGGTGAGTATGAGCCAAATTCCTGCAGATAGCTCACAAATAAACGTGTATTTTCAGCAATAATATTTAACAAACAAAATCCTATCTTTAAGGTGTCACCAGGGTTCCCACACGTTCTGGAAAATCTGGAATTTCTTTACGCAGTTTTCCAGTCATGGAAAATGAGAAAATTATGTACATGTCCTGGAAAACCATTAGTTGTCCTGGAATTGTTTTTTATTTTACCGTTATAACAAAACTGTATGACCGTGTCGCTAACAAGGTAAAATCGTAAAATGTAGAAATCATGGACTAGTTAGGACACAGGATAGGGGTCTGTTCAGATGTACCCTGTCATATGAAAGGTAACGTTGCAAAGTCATATCGTTCCGCCAATGCTGGCGGCTCCATATTGTGAAACGACACAAAAGGTTGAATATCATGAACTTACCCCAATGTGCTGCTCTTTTTGGTTTTGGTTTTGTGCCTTGGGAGTGCTTTGTTGGCTAACATTGCATGGATTGGTATGTTTATGTCAATATCATTCAACCAGAATGGCCAGACTGGTTCAAGCTGACAGGAAGGGGACAGTAACTCAAACAACCACACGTTACAACAGTGGTATGCAGAAGAGCATATCTGAATGCACAACACGTCGAACCTTGAAGTGGATGGGCTACAGCAGCAGAAGACCACACCAGGTTCCACTCCTGTCAGCTAAGAACAGGAAAGTGAGGCTACAGTGGGCACAGGCTCACCAAAAACGTCGCCTGGTCTGACAAATCTCGATTTCTGCTGCAACATGCAGATGGTAGGGTTAGAATTTGGCGTAAACAACATGAATCCATGCCTCCATCCTGCCTCGTGTCAACGGTTCAGGCTGGTGGTGGTGGTGTAATGTTGTAGGGAATGTTTTATTGGCACACATTAGGCTCCTTAATACCAATTAAGCAACGTTTAATTGCCACACCCTACCTAAGTCCTGTTGCTGACCATGTGCATCCTTTTATAGCCACAATCTACCCATTTTCTAATGGCTACTTCCAGCAGGATAATGCGCCATGCCACTGTCGTGGAAATTCTACTATTCAAAGGAAGCGAGACTGTGTTCTCAATTTTCAAATCACGTTTTATTACTGTTTCGAAACAGGGGAGCAGTCTAACACTCTCGCGTAAAGAATGTCAGAGTATCTCAGACGAGATAAAGGAAATACAACAGTATATATCTTTTGCATTCAAGGTGACCATCGCCCTTTGGAGTTTCACCCATTGGTCATGGTTGAAACCCCTCCTTTATTGATGGGTCCAAACACATGTTTTACCCTCCCAACATACACATTTCTTGCATACATTAGGATAAGGCAACTCTCACTTATGACCCAGTAATTACTTTCCATCCGTGTTATTATGATTTATACAGCACAATAATAAACGAATTCCCAAGGAACCAACCTTGACGTTTCCTGCTCTCCAACCCAAACATCTTAATGTTTCTCATTCCTTCACACTGAATTGTCTCCCACTCCTAGCAACACTCACTTATCTCTTCCTGAATGGTACACCATATCCAGACAATGTCTGACCCGCTAGTGGAAGCATAAACAACTCATTCAGCAAGCTGGAAACGTCCTGTCGGTAGGCCTAAGTAAATCTTTCCCTCACACTCCTCCCTTTTGTTACTAATGTAACAACTTAAGGAAAAATTCCATCAGGCAACTGGAATGGGTAGCTACCTTTAAAAAAGTATTAAAATATAGGAAAAAGAAAAAAGAAAATAATAAGGTTACACTACTTCTTTCTTGTGACAGAGTCTCACCTTGTAAGCGGTAATCGTTATACCACTGAGCCTTTAACCCTCTTTCTCATGTCATCACATTTCAGTTCTACAGATGGTAAGACAGATAGTAAAAAGTTAGCTGCATTAAGGAAATAAAGAAGAAAATAGAAAATAAAATAAAAATAACAAACTCAGCATGGGAGGGTTTACTCCATCTCAATCTGACCCATCTCCCTCAACACCTCATTTTCCTCCCATGACTCAACTACCATTATCTGCGCTGCTGCTTTTTCGGCACAGGTTTGGCATGCTACCTTGAAGCACGTCAGCAGCAGTAATATGAATATAATTATGGCTAATCCATACAAAATATATTTAATAATCAGTGCTCCCCCTTGTTGAGCTAACATTAAATCAAGGGCCATTCGATTTTGCATAGTCATCTTCCGGACTTCACCTAGTTCTTTAGTTAAAGCTTCAACTGCTAGCAGAAAGTGATTCATGTGGCTTTACTATGCGTTGCCACAGCGACACCTCTCGTCTGCTTCTATGTGACTATGTCAAAGCAAAAACTCACACTAGGTAAAAGAACAACAGAAATAACTTGGGATTCCTCATGGTTAGGCCGCAATTCAAGGGCTTTCTGCCCAGGGTTTGTACGCTATTATGCCAGAGCATCTTAAAACATCTGAGTGTGGATCAATAATCTTTGATTCTGAATGGGAGCAATCAATACGTCTAAAGGAGGCCTGAATTTTATACGAGGTCCCTCCTTGTCCTTCCGTCTCATAATACGTCACACGATGCAGGATTACCTTATTGTTCCCATTCTCTCTCTCCTGCCTATTTACTTCAGATGCAAACATTTTTAACACCTTCTCACGCTCCTGCCCTTCACCATGTCGAGAATGTGGGGCGTCCCAACAATCAGGGTCATTCTCGAAAAATCTGGTAAGGTTACCCCAATTATATAAACGCGAATCACCAAAATTAAAGGGAATAGGAACCATCATAGGGGAATGGGTGCCATGTGGCATGTGTTGACAAATCCAACAATTACTGTAATTCAATTCTGCGGCAAACTGAATCATCATCTCTACAGCCTGATTCTCAGGGGGAACCGGCAGCTGTTGTAAAGCCTCACCAGCTTGTAAACTCACACACATAGACATGGCCAACATTTAAACAGTCGAACCTACTTAAAAGACACATATTCCAACAGAAAACATTGGAAAAATACAGGCATTGACTTCCGCCTAACACCCTGATTGTAGACATTTGTCCAGTCTATTGCAAAGTCATTGAATATACGACGACATGTCTTGTGAGGTGTAGGGCGGCCATTATTCAAGTCCCTCTGTTGGACTGAGATGACGTCATTCGAGCTGTTATGTCCAGTCTGCTGTAGAATCGTGTCCTCCCCGGCCCTGCTTTCGGGTCCCCGAAAGCAAGCATAAGGCTACACACCACAATGGTCAATGTTAATGCGATAATAGTCATTATTATGCATGGAAACCAGGGGTCGTCCTGTGGCTTAAGCAGACGCGGGTACCGCCTCCTCAGGAACTCGTCTGCAGTGGGAAGCGTGTATCCAGGTACCTCTGTCCGCAACCTTCACAGCCGTAGGGGTCGTCAGTAGCACCTGGTATGGTCCCCACCACCGGGGTTGATGACAATGCTTTCGTCTGAGGTCCTTCACCACCACCCAATCTCCTGGCCTCCCTTCGTCTCAGGAAGTACCGCTTTCACCTTTGAAAAATAGATCTCAGAACATTGTTTAACGCAACACAGTATCTTACCATCTTGTCATCTATTCCTTGCAGAGTCTGCCGATTCTGTGGAAAAGGTGTGTTTAGCATTCTCATTGGTCTTACTGTCAGTACTTCGTGTGGCGAGAGGTCTGTCGTTCTATGTGTTTGTCTGCGCATTGTGGCGTCCCCAAGGGTTGGGCGACACTCACGGACCTTGCAGGGGGCGTAGGCAAGTGGAAGAACACAGAGGAGGCAGTAATATAACCAAAAATGATAATTTATTATTCTAACACGAACAAGGGCAACACGAAACAAAGGGTGGGGTCTTCAGGGGAATACAAACAAAGTCCACAAATCCTTATCTCGTTGTCCAAGTCCATTCCAATGTCCAAAATCCAGTTCGTAGTCCGCAATCCAGTCCGTAGTCCAAGTCCAAAACAATCCAATTTCCAACACAAACACACTTCAACACTCTCTTTGTAAATCCTG